>PVIH01008370.1:0-91447 GCA_004025045.1 Sigmodon hispidus | reverse complement strand
CTATCCATGCCAAACGTGTAACAATTATGCCAAAAGATATCCAGCTAGCACGCCGCATACGTGGAGAACGTGCTTAAGAGTCCACTATGGGGGAAACATTTCATTCTCAAAAATTTTTTTTTCCTCTTCCTGTTATCAGTAGTTCTGAATGTTAGATATTTTTTCCATGGGGGCAAAAGGTACCTAAGTATATGATTGGAAGTGGAAAAATAGGGGACAGAAATCAGGTATTGGCAGTTTTTCCATTTTCATTTGTGTGTGAATTTTTAATATAAATGCAAGATGTAAAGCATTAATGCAAGCAAAATGTTTCAGTGAACACATTTCAACAGTTCAACTTTATAACAATTATAAATAAACCTGTTAAAATTTTCTGGACAGTGCCAGCATTTGGATTTTTTTTAAAATAAGTAAATTTCTTATTGACGGCAAAAAAAAAAAAAAAGAAAGAAAATGTTTCAGTCACCTGATATTGTGAGCTCCTAAATTCCTCATAACCTAATTTTAAAAAGGAAGTAGAGGGCTCTGAGTGGCCACAATGTCTTGATATGCACTGAAAAAAAGTCCTTGTCATCTTGGTTGGCTGGAGGTTTATGTATTTGAGCTGTCTAATGTTACAGCTACTGTTTTAACTCTATAGAATTAAACTTTCAAGGGGAAAAAATGAATACAAATATTCACCATCAGCTTTGGCACGGGGATCTGACAATGAGTCTTTTTCACAAGAATGAGAAGTGAAACAAAACACTTTGCACTCCCAGCCTTTACACACAGGCTTCTGAGCACGCACACACATTCTCAATCTCTTCCTTTCCATTTCCCCATCTATGCTCCTGTCTCATACACAAGTATGCGTACACGCTGTAGTGGAATTCTGCCCCCTGGTTATGATATTGCTGTTGCTGTCTTGACATAGGAGCAGCTGTGATTGCTCAAGAAGACACAGTTCTCAATCTGTGGGTCGCGACCACTCTGGGGTTGAAAGACCCTTTCATAGGGGCTATCTAAGACCATCTGCATATCAGATATTCAGAAGAAGATATGGGAACAAATTGTGAGAGAAAGAGATGATTGAGTGAGAGGAGCAACAAGGAGGGAGGGAAAAAAAGGGATGGAGATCTTAATAGAGGAAGCTAATGTGGGGTTGGAAAAAGACCAGGTGCTAGGGAAACCTCCAAGAACTCACAGGATATCCCTGGCTAGGTCTCCAACCAATAGGAAAGGTAGTGCTTAGACAAGACTTCCCCTATAATCAAATAAATAGACACCCTAAATGTCATCACAGAACTTACATCCAACAATGAATAAAGGCAGAGGCAGAGAATTTAAGAAGAGAATTTGAGACTAGAATAATATCCTATCTTTTTTCAGGATAGAAAGTGGCATTAATGATTGTCAAGTGCAGAGAGAAGTATATCATGTATGAAGGGTTAGATGGTTGCTTCTGCTGCCATTTATTATGTTTAGTTGTAGCCAATATTATTCTCATCTACTAAGTAAAATTTAGTATCATGCCTATAAAGGGTTCAAATCTACCTGTGTGCCTGTGCATGACAACTAAAAACGCCTGCTCTAAAAAAGGGTGTGCAAACACACCAACCAGACACACACATAACATATTAGCTGGCTGCACTAATACAGATGAACAATGGTATTGTCTCCTGTGTTGCAAGCAGAACACTAAGCCCATGTCAGAGCTTTGGGGGCCTTTATCAGGGAACATTGTTTTATTGCTACTTACACAAAGAAAGATCTTAGGTCTGCCATGCATATTTAAGTACTAGTGCCAATCAAATGAGCATTCTTCCTAAGAATGCTTTTTTTAATGTCTATTTTTTTTTGCCTCGCAATCTTTAAGGAACGAAGATAGCTTAACACATCAAAGCAGCAGCATTCATTCTGTGTGTGTTACCCTGGAGTCATCTTCTCCATGAATATTTCATGAAACAAATTCCCTGGATGAGAGTGTGTGCTGAAGGTCAGAAAGGGTGAGTCACAGCTGATGCTGGAAGACTCATCGGAAACCATTGTTGACATGTTCACGTACTGTCTATAATGGAGACAAAAGATTCTATGCCCTACAGCAGGGCTCAGAGAATTTTAGAAAGACATCGACTTTACAACAAAAATCCCTGCAGTGTCTGGAGCCAGTTCCCCATGCTGGACTGTATCTTGTTATTACTCAGCTCCCAGCTTTCTATTTCCACCTGATTAATTGTCAGATGATCCTCAGTCATAACTAGGATTGTTCCATACTTCCTCCCACTAGAATTGTACCAACACCACAAAATTTTAGGGAAAATTTTACAATATATCAACATTTTTTTGCTAAGCTACTGGTCTGTGCTTATGAAATAAGAACAATGGAAGACTTGCAAGAGACAAGGTTGTTTGCCCTGACCCTCTCTGTGACATTACCAGGCATTCTGAAGGTAAGGAGCCATGGCCAGTCAGCTGGCATTGTAGAGCAGTGAGCCTAGAGCCTGTACATACTTTTTGTCCTTTAGAATAGATGATGATTGTCACCTTTTATTCAGATTTTTTTTTTTTTTTCAACCACAGTAGAGTTTATTACTCCAAAGGGTCCCACAGTCAGGGCAGCAGGAACACACCCATCTCCCCCACTGGGGAACTCCCCTTTGGCCATGGATGGACCCCATAAACCTCTGAATGCATTTATTTAGACTTTTGACATCTGAGCATTTCCCTCTGAAAATGATAGAGCTGTGTCCCACCCACCCCATGGCCCGCCAGTCCAGCCTGCAGAGGGCAACTCCACTGCCTTGAAATTCAATTCCGAAATAAATAGAATCGGCATCGTGTTAGTGCTGAGTGATGGCAGGGTGGCCCTGGCAACCTCCAGAGCGGCACTATGGGGACAGTCTCAAGGTGTCTTCTCATGGGCAGGCACCATGCAGTGTGTGACAGTACCCGGCTGCCTACAGTTTGTCCAGGAAGTTGTCCAGTGCTGGGATGCCTTCCTTCAGGCCTTTGCGCTTGCGAGTCTCGGCCACCACTTGGCTGGGCCGGCTGCTGTTGTCGAAGGGGTCTCCAGGGAGGATCTGCCAGTGGTCAAACACACACTGCGGGAAGGCCTGGCCGCCAGTGTTGGAGCGCAGGTCAGCTGTGAAACCAAAGGACTCATTGACAGGCAGGTAGGCCTTGACCACAAACATGGGGGTTCCAGCCACCTGAGACTCCTCAAACACGTGACCACGCTTCCTGTTCAGGACACCGTAGATGCCACCCACAACTTGTTCAGGACACTGGATCTCCACCAAATAGATTGGCTCCATGAGGCGGGGTTGTGCGGTCAACACACTGGCATAGAGGCAGCGACGGGCTGTGGGGATGATCTGGCCACCACCTCGGTGGATGGCATCAGCATGCAGGGTCACATCATGAACATCGAAGCGTACCCCACGCATGTTCTCCTCGCAGAGAGCACCCTCCTTGGTGGCCCACTGGAAGCCAGCCACCACACTGTCCTTGATCTCATTCAGGTACTGCACACCCTTGGTGATGTCGGTGAGGATGTTGGGGCCAGTGCCATCGGGCCCAAAGCACCAGATCTTGCGGGCTTCAGCAACATCCCACTCATACTTCTCAGCCAGGTAGCGTGCCCGTGCCTTGAGCTCCTGGCGAGCAGACACTTCGCCCTTGTCAATGTCCTCAGCCAGGCCATCGGGGAAGGGCCGGGCCTTCATGTAGAGGCGGTTGTGCTTGTTGGGGGACTTGGACAGGCACAGCACGTTGGACTCCTCGCTCACTGTCTCCCGGTATGAGACGACAGGGTCCGATTTCTTGATGGGGATGCAAGCATGGTCCTCCTCCAGGTCCTTGAGGCAGATCTCCAGGTGCAGCTCACCTGCTCCAGCAATGATATGCTCCCCAGACTCCTCGATGATGCACTGCACCATGGGGTCAGACTTGGCCAGCCGCTTCAGGCCCTCCACCAGCTTGGGCAGGTCTTTTATTCAGATTTTTAAAGAATAAAAGAGGAAGAGGGGAAAAAGGAGGAGGAAGAAGATGATGAGAAAGAGAAATTTTTATTGTAACATAAATGACAGAATAAATAACTCTTGTTCTGATTTCCTATTATTGATAAGTTAGAACCCTTCTTCCACATCCTTCTCCCAAAGCACTAAAGCACAATGTGGCCTTAAATAATCAGTTTAGACATCATCTGAGGACTCGTGAGATATGGAAATTTCCCAAGAGTTGACAGCCAATCAGAAATGTTAGATAATACATCTAACAATCTGTGTATGTGACAAACACCACAGGTAATTCTGGGATACACTAAAGCTTCAGAGCTATTGCACCAACTGTGTGAAAATTCATCTTCAAGAGAATTATATTCAGTCCTGAAAAGTTTATATCAAAAGCCATTTTGTTGAATCTTCATGTATAAGTCAACTTACCTATTTACAATGTTCTAGTGTTCCTCTCTAAATAATAAGATGCAAATTCATTAGCTTGGTCTACAAAGACCTTACAAGTTGGAATTTGTCTAGCTTTACCTCCTTACTCCACACCCATGCTGCAGACCTGCTATGTGTCTACTGATTCTATTCTATGCACATTCCTGGTAGACACCTCTGTGTTGTAGAATATTATTTTTAAGATGTATTGCTTTTGTTTATGCTGTGAAATATTTGTCTAACAATGCAAAGATGTGTTGCATTCTTTTATGTTGCATTTGTTTAACTCTGTGAAGTTGTGATGCTTTGTCTAAAACACTCAATTGGTCTAATACAGAGCTAAATAGTTAATAGCAAGGCAGAAAAAGGATAGGTGGGACAAGCAGGTAGAGAGAAAAAAATTGAAGTTGAAATCTGGGAGGAATAGAAAAAAAAAAAACAAGAAAACAAGAAGGAGGATGCTAGGGGCTAGCCACCTAGCCACCCAGCTACCCAGCTACCCAGCTGCCCAGCCAGCCCTGGAGTAAAAATGAAAATAAGATATACTGAAGTAAGAAGAGGAAAAAAAATCCCAGAGGCATAAGGTAGATAGAATAATTTAAAGTTAAGAAAAGCTGGCAAGGTAGACAGACAGATGCCTTTGAAACATAGACTAGTGTCCAGAGCAGACTCAAAGGTGAGTTGATTCAAGCTCCTGGGTTGCCCAGAGAATTCCTCTCTGGGGGCAGGGTCACACACACACAGCTCTGACCTCATGCTCTCTCCCAGCTGTCAGGCCCTAAGCTAAAGCTAGGAGGGACCTTCCCAGTGATCCCTATAGACACTTAGCAGGAGGGACCTCCCACAACAGGCCCGGCCTTCAGGGCAAGCTGCATCATCATAGACAGAGGGACACATTCGAACCTCGGACCCAAATCCAAAGCAGAGTCAGAGATTGTGCAGACCCTATGTTCAGAGCAGACAGAAGACACATAAGTCCTGTAGCAACAACTGACTAGGAGCTGACAAAGAGTGAACAACTGAAGCAATAGGCAGATGCCAGTGCAAGAATACTTATAACAATATAAAGAACAAGGCAATAGCAGAAGAAACTGATGGGTCTACAACACTAAGATCTGAACAGAGCAATAAAGAGGAAACAGAACCTTTATGAAAGCAAAAACACCTTTATGAAGCTTATAGAAGACTTAAAAGCAGATATAAAAAATTCCCTTGAAGAAATAGAAGAAAATACAAAAAAAAAAAAAAAAAAAAAAAAAAAAAAAAAAAAAAAAAAAAAAAAAAAAAAAAAAGGAAGAAACATTCCAGGAATTGAAATAGAAGAAATAAAGAAGGCACAAAATGAGGCAAAGGTGGAAATAGAAAATCTGAAGAAAAGAACTGAAACTACAGATACAAGCATAACCAACAGAATCCAAGAGATAGAAGAGAGAATCTCTGGAGTGGAAGACTCAATAGTGGAAATAGATACATCAGTCAAAGAAAACAGGAAAACCAAAAAAGCTGTAACACAAAATATTCAGAAAATTTGGGACACCATGAAAAGACTTAACCTGGGAATAATAGGAATAGAGAAGGAAAAGAATACCAGCTCAAAGGCACAGATAATGCATTCAATAAAATCATAGAAGAAAACTTTCCCAACCTAAAGAAGGAGATGCCTGTAAGGTACAAGAAGCTTATACAACACTAAATAGATTTGACCCCCCCTCCCAAAGCCGAAGGCGTAGTTCCAGCGCAACACATTTAGCTTTGACCCTCCCTCCCAAAAGTCTGCTCGCCATATAATAATCAAGCCACAAAACATACAGAACAAAGAAAATATTTTAAGAGCTGCAAAAGAAAAGGGCCAAATTACCTATAAAGGCAGACCCATCAGAATAACACTTGACTATTCAGTGGAAATAATGAAAGCAAAAAGGTCTTCATCAAAAGTTATACAGACACTAAAAGAGCAAGGCTGCCAACCTAGACTACTGTACCAGCAAAACTATCAATCACCATAGATGGAGTAAACAAGATATTTCATGACAAAGTCAGACTTAAACAATAACTATCTGCAAATCTGGCCCTTCAGAAAGCATTAGAGGGAAAACTCCAACCTAAGGATCCCAGATACACCCATGAAGCCACAAACAATCAATAATCCCACAGAAGAAAAACCTAGAGAAAGGAAATATATACAACCCACCACCAAAAATAACAGGAAATATCAATCAGTGTTCACTAATCTCCCTTAATATCAATGAACTCAATTCACCTATAAAAAGACACACACTAACACGATGGATACAAAAACAGAAGCCATCCTTCTGCTACATACAAGAAACACCTCATCCTTAAAGACAGACACAGGCTCAGAGTAAAGGATTGGGAAAAGATTTTCCAAGCAAACGGCCCTAAGAAACAAGCTGGAGTTGCCATCCTAATATCTAACAAAGTAGACTTCAAACTAAAATCAATTAAAAGAGATCAGGATGGACATTACTTATTCATCTCAGGAAAAATTGGTCAAGATGAGATTTCAATCCTGAATATTTATGTCCCTAATATAAGGGCACCTATCTATGTAAAAGAAACAATACTAAAGCTCAAATCTCACATCAGTTCTCACATTCTAATAGTGGGAGACTTCAATACCCCACTTTCACCCCTGAATAGGTCAACCAGACAGAGACTCAAAAGAGAATTAAGGAATCTAACAAATGGTTATGATGCAAATGGATTTAATAGATATTTACAGAAGCTTCCATCCAAATGCAAAGGAATATACATATTTCTCAGCACCACATGGAACTTTCTCTAAAATTGACCACATAATTGGTCATAAAGCAAATATAAATAGATACAAAAAAATGGAAATAATCCCTTGTATCATATTGGACCACCAGGGCCTAAAGTTCGAGTTCAACAACATCAAAAATCTCAGAAAGCCTACCTACTCATGGAAACTAAACATCACTCAGCTGAACCACCTCTGATTCAAGGAAGAAAGTAAGAAAGAAATCAAAATCTTTCTAGAATTTAATGAAAGTGAATCCACTACATACCAAAAATTGTAGGACACAATGAAAGCAGTCTTAAGAGGAAAATTCATAGCACTAGATGCCTATATGAAAAACCTAGAGAAATCCCACACTAGAGCACTAACATCACAGCTGAAAACCTTAGAACAATTAGAAGCAAACTCACCTAGAAGGGGTAGACGGCAGGAAATAATCAAACTTAGAGCTGAATCAATATAATTGAAACAAAAAGAACAATATAAAGAATCAATGAATCTAAGAGTTGGTTCTTTGAGAAAGTCAACAAGATAGATAACCCTTATCCAAACTAACCAAAAAGCAGAGAGAGAATATCCAAATCAACAAAATCAGAAATGAAAAGGAGACATAACAACAGACCCCCATGAAATCCAGAGAATTATCAGGTCATACTTTGAAAATCTATATTCCACAAAAATGGAAAACCTAGAAGAAATTGACAGCTTTTTGGACAGGTACCATTTACCAAAATTAAATGAAGATAAGATTAAATACCTAAACAGACCTATAACCCTAAAGGAAATTGAAGCTGTAGTTAAAAGTCTCCCAACTTAAAAAAAGACCAGGTCCAGATAGTTTCAGTGCAGAGTTCTACCAGACATTCAAAGATGAGCTATTACCAACACTTCTCAAACTGTTTTACACAGTAGAAACTGAAGGAATAAGCAAACATTTTTTTATGAGGCCACAATTACCCTAATACCCAAGCCACTCAACGATGCAACAAAGAAGTAGAATTACACATCAATTTCCCTCATGAATATTGATGCTAAAATTCTCAACAAAATTCTGGCAAACCGTATACAACAATATATAAAAAATATCATCCACCATGATCAAGTAGGCTTCATCCCAGAAATGCAGGGATGGTTCAACATACAAAAAACTGTAAATGTCATCCATCATATAAACAAACTAAAGGAAAAAAACACATGATCATATTCTTAGATGCTGAAAAAGCCTTTGACAAAACCCAACACTTCTTTATGATAAAAGTCCTGGAGAGAGCAGGAATACAGGGAAAATATTTAAATATAAAAAGGCAATTTACAAGAAGCTGACAGCCAACATCAGACTTAATGGAGAGAAATTCAAAGCAATCCCACTAAAATCAGGAACTAGACAAGGATGTCTTCTCTCCCCTTATCTATTCAATATAGTTCTCGAAGTTTTAGCTAAAGCAATAAGAGAACAAAAGGAGATTAAGTGGATACAAACTGGAAAAGAAGTGAAATTATCTGTGTTTGCAGATGATATGATTGTATACATAAATGATATGATTGTATACATAAATTGTATAATCCACAAAATTCTACCAGAGAAATTCTACAGCAAATAAACACGTTCAGCAATGTAGCAGGATACAAGATTAACTCAAAGAAATCAGTAGCCCTCCTATACACTAAAGATAAAAGAACTGAAAAAGAAATAAGGGAAACATCACCCTTTGTAATAGCTGTAAATAGCATTAAATACCTTGGAGTAACTATAACTAAAGAAGTAACAGATCTATTTGACAAAAACTTTAAATGACTGAAGAAAGAAATTGAAGAGGATATCAGAAAATGGAAAGATCTCCCATGTTCCTAGATAGGCAGGATCAACATAGTAAAAATGGCAATCCTACCAAAAGCAATCTACACAATGCACTTCCCATCAAAATTTTTTACAGACCTTGAAAGAACAATACTCAATTTCATTTGTAATAACAGGAAAGTCAGGATTGCCAAAACAATTTTTCTCAACAAAAGAACCTCAGGAGGCATCACCATCCCCGGCTTTAAGTTATACTATAGAACTACAGTAATAAAAACAGCCTGGTACTGGCATAAAAACAGACTTGTGGACCAATGGAATCAAATTGAAGATCCTGATATAAACTCAAAAACCTATGAACACCTGATCTTTGACAAAAAGGCCCAAAATACTCAGTGGAAAAAAGGTAGTGTCTTTAATTAATGGTGTTGGCATAGCTGAATGGTAGTGTGTAGAAAAATGAAAGTAGATCCAAGTCTATCACCCTGCACAAAACTCAAATCCAAATGGATCAAAGACCTCAACATAAACCAAGCCACAATGAACCTGATAGAAAAGGAAGTGGGAAATACCCTCCAGTGCATTGGCACAGGTGACCACTTCCTAAATATAACACCAGTAGCACAGACACTAAGAACAACAATCAATAAGTGAGACCTCCTGAAACTGAGAAGCTTCTGTAAAGCCCAGGACATAGTCAATAAGACAAAATGACAGACTACAGAATGGGAAAAGATTTTCACCAACCCTACAAGTGACAGAGGACTGATCTCTAAAATATATAGAGAACTCAAGAACCTAGAGACCAAAACTTTGAATAACCCAATCAAAAAATGGGGCTCAGAACTAAAAAGGGAATTCTCATCAGAAGAATTACAAATGGCTGAAATGCACTTGAAAAAGTGCTCAACATCTTTAGCCATCAGAGAAATGCAAATCAAAACAATTTTGAGATAGCACCTTACACCTGTCAGATTGGCTAAGATAAAAGACACAGATGACAGCCTATGCTGGAGAGGATACAGAGCAAGTAGAAAGCTCTTCCATTGTTGGTGGGAGTGTAAGCCTGTTCAGCCACTCTGGAATGCAGTATTCCCAGGTTTCTCAGAAAACTGGGAATCAATCTTCCCAAGGATCCGGCAATATCACTATTGGGCATGTATCTTAGAGATGCACATTCACACCCTAAAAGCATTAGCTCAACTATGTTTATAGCAGCATTATTCTCAATAGCAAGAACCTGGAAACGGTCTAGATGCCCCTCAACTGAAGAAGGGATTAATAAACTGTGGTACATCTACACAATGGAGTACTACTCAGCAGGAAGAGAAAAATGATATTCTAAAATTTGCAGGCAAATGGATGGATTTGGAGAATATCCTCTTGAGCAAGGTATCACAAACCCATAAAAATAAGCAGGGAATGTACTCACTAACTAGTGGACTTCGAACAAAAAGCAAAACATGCCCAAGCTGCAAACCACAACCATTGAACAGCTTGGGATCTGAAGCTCCTTGGACCGGCACCTTGGTGCTCATTCCCTCCAGAGGAACACCTGACCCAGTCTTGATATTAGGATGAGAAAATCAGACTTGCCTGAAGTGGATGCTGAACAAAGCCATCTTGTGACCTCCTGCTCTTTCTGAGTAGGAGATGAGGGGATGGGGAGAAGAGAGAGTGGCTGGGAGGGGTCTAGAGGAGGAAGAGAGTTTGAATAAGTCGATACATGGATAAAAAAATGAGACTTTATTAAAATAATGAAAGAAAAGCTGGCAGGAAACAAGCCAAACTAAGGTCAGGCACTTATAATTAAGAATAAGGTTCTGTGTGTGATTTCTTTGGGATCTGGATGGTGCGTCCCCCAAAAGAACAAAAACAACCAACAACACTTCTTATATCATACTCTTTCTCAGTTCTCCTATGTACAGTGAGATGCTGGAGCCTCAACACTCCTATGGCTTCTTGCCCACATGTCTCTAAGAGCACCATTAAGTTATTTCACAATTTTCCTCCCAACTATTTCTTTTAAAAATGAGATAAATACTGAGTAAATCATGAACAAAGACATTTTTTTTCTTTCTTGTAGTTTCCTGACTCTACAAAACATTTGATGTGTTCATTATACAAGTACTCTATGACAGGATCACTCAAAGGAAAGAGAATCCACATGTTTATATATTCCACTCTAAGGCAGAAGCATCTGTGGTAAGAAAAGAGTTCATATAATCAAATTCTTATCAATAAGATGAAAGTCTTCTTAACAATAGAAAAAATATGTGCATTTGGTTCAGAAATCATATTTATCTGTTTCAACCCTGAGTCTTGGATTCCTTAACTATAGAATGGGAGAGAAGATGAAGAAATATTTGCTGTTATCTTATGTTTTTGTAATGACAAGAAATCTTTTTAAACCTCAACTTTATCCACAGTTTGTCTTATTATATAGTAGACATTATTGAAATGCTAAGGCACAGTGGAGTATAAAGGTTCATCCCTAAATGCAGGAGGCGTTGATACAAAAGGGAGATGGGGAGGGGAAAGAAAGAAAGACAGAGAGAGAGGAAAAGAAAAAGAAAGAAAGAGAAGAAGGAAGGAAGGAAAGAAAGAAGGAAGGAAAGAAAGAAAAATTAATCTATTAATCTTTGGGAAACATTAGCAATGTGTATTAATGTAGAGAAGCCTTCTATGGACATTCGCTCTACAGATATGGTGGGCTTTTCTCTACCCTGTGCCCTACACTTCCCACTCTGCTTTCTGAATAACAAGGATGTAACAAAGAGGACTTGTCGTTGTGGTTTTCTTCCTCATCTCCCTTTACATATTTTCTATCCCAGGTTCCATCACTAGGAAAGTGGCAGCCTGCCAACTAGGTTTATCACCATCCTCCCAAGGGCCTCATGTCAGACAGTTGTACCAGGCTTCACATTACGTGCAGTCAAGTTATTGGGCTACTTTCAACTCTAGACTTTTTGGCAGGTATAGGGAACTGGGCAGTGCTGGGTGGGTCTTTATCTCCCAGCCTGCTCTCTCAAGTATAGTTGATGCTTAAGGCAAGAGTGAAGAAATGTAACATTGACCCAGACTTGATATTCTACTCAAGCTTGTCAGCAGTTTATAGAACTCAGTCATTTAAAAAATTAAGTTTAATGCTTTTAGACCCGGCAATGTCTCTCTTTTACAACCTTGAGACAGATTTGACAGCCTTGTTCAGATGATGTTGATTATGTGATGTGATGACTTGTCTATTTTTTCCATTTTTAAGATGCCTTGAGGAAAAGTCACTCTGCCTAAACATGCATGTACTTTATGGTAAGCATTCTCACTCTGAAGGGAACTGAATAGCCAATAAGGCTTTACTGTGTTAATAAGCAACATAGCTATGAGCCAGCTAAGCAGGCTTGGCCTCTGCTATTGAGGATGGTGAGCAAAGAGCCTCTAAGTAAAACAGAGAGGAATAAAAAAAAAAAAAAAAAAAAGAGGAGAGGGTGGGATGGGAGGAAAGAAAATGAGAAGTAGGGGCAGACCATGCATGAGGCTGCTGTGAGCAGAATGTATTTCAAGAGACCAAAGCAAAACCTCCAAGGAGACATCAAATGCACGAGATAGAGAATAGATAGGGCTATACCATAGCACATAAGGAGTGGGTACCCCTGACAGAGAATAACTTACTAATGGAAGCCAACTGGTTGGGTTGGGGTATATGGTGCTTTGAATAAGAATGATTATCCTTAGGCTCATATGCTTGAATATTTGGACCCAGTCTGGTGAAATCTTTGGGAAGGATTGGGAGGTGTGGCCTTGTTAGAAAAGATGTGTCACTAGGGTTGGTCTTTGACATTTCAAAAGATTTTCACCATTCCAGTGTGGACCTCTCTGCCTTCTGTCTGTAGGTGGAGATGCGAGTTCTCAGCTGTTCTTACCACCATGCTTTTGTATTGCTATTACTGACTCTAGCCCTCTCAAACTGTACCCTCAATGGAATGCTTTCTTCTATAGGTGGCCTTGGTCATGGTGTTTTATCACAACAATAGAAAAATAACTAATATGAAGTATCTATGAGATCAGTTTTAGGCTGAAATCAAGAAAGAGCCTTAAGGTCCCCAACAAACTTCCCTGATAAGAATGAATCAAATTTTTAGACTCGGCACAGAATATGGAGAAAATAGTCATCTTGGAAAAACTATTTGTCTTATTAAATTATTCCACCTCAAATGAACAATGTGGGATCCTGAGATTATATTCCTCTATTTTCTCTCATGAACTATCTTCATCTCTGCATAGGCTTTACCCTCTGGTAAAAGAGTAGGGAAGCCCCTTCTTGTTGTATGATGCTAGCAGAGACATGCATAAACCCCCACTTGTCAACTGGTATCTCACAGACTCTAATAACTAGATAAGACTGATTCAGCCCCTTGTTCCACGGATTAGAAATTTTTCCCAGGTCTCTAGACCAATTCTAACTTAGGAGAGGTGCGTCAATCCTCTTCTAGCCACTCCAGATGCAAGCTCCATTTTATGCTGCAATGCTTTCTTTCTGGCTCAAGATGCAGCTTCTAACTATGTCAATTCTGAGATAGCCACTCTGGATAGTAGTGGTCAAAACATTGAAGTTGATGTTTAACTTTTTAAAATTTTAATTTAAAAAATTTTTAATTTTAAAATTAATTTTAATTTTAATTTAACTTAAATTTAATTTTAAATTTTAATTAATTTCCCTTAATGTCTGCTACCCCTACCAACCAACCAGCAAAATAAAAACCATCACTGATATTTTTGTGTGAATGAAAAGCCTTATCAGAGACTAGGGTAATAGCGGGATACATGTAACAGAACAGAACAAATGCCATCACAGCCGTTACTTGGCCCTAACAACCTCTTGGCCATCTCTCTGAGCAGGACTCTGGCTTTTAATCATATTCTTGACCGTTGTCTCTCTTGTTTATGTCTTCCATACTTGTAAAGTTCCATTTATTTCTACTGAAGAGAAGGTGACACATCTCATTTGTCACTCCACATCATTAATCCATGTTATCAGGGACTCATTCATGATAAGAAGAAGAAAATCATAACCTTGACATATGAACATTTAAATCTCCTTTATCAGCAAGTCCACACTCTCAGTGATGGTTTTTTAAGTATTGCTTATTTGGTGGTTACGATGGGCTACTAAAATAAGTGCACCAGTATGTTCATGCAATACTTCTAATAATGCACTAATTCTAATAACTTGATTTTCAATCTGAGATAACTAAGTAAATTCATCAGAGGGATTTATTAATACTTGGTAAAGAACCACAAAATTTAATTTACATTACATCACCTATGTTCTCCCAAACCACAACTGCTTAGTCTCAGATTCCTGTTTTATTCTCCTGAGTGGGGCAGGCAGAATTAACTCATTGTCTTGTCTGATACAAATAATAACTTGTATCCATAATTTAGATGTTATGTGGTGTCTTTAAAGAGCAGGGCTAAATCTTTCCTAAAGTTTACTCTCCCTGTTTCCCTTGCCTCCTCTGTGGTCTTAGGTACCAGAAAAGAAGAGGCTCCTTAGAGGATGACATTGGTTTCCTCCTTTGGTCTCTGGAGTAAACCCCAGGCTACTAAGCGCTTCTGGCTGAAACCATTGATAGAGATGCCACTATCTCAGCCCAGTCTCATCTGTTGGTTTGGCTAATCCCTGAGTCCTTGGATGAACAAGCTAGATCTTGGTCCCCAGAGTCTGATTATCTCTAAGCAGTCATCATAGCCTCCATCTAGCCCCTGGCCTTAAAATTCACCCTAGGCTTTGCTAATTACCTTGTTCCTCCTCAGCAAATCCATCACAGGCTCACTGGTCTTGAACTCAGTTTGGACCTCTGGCAAAGACAGAGGTATTCTAGAAAGCGATGACAGACATTGTTTTTAAGGAAGATCTCATCTGATCATCTTTCTTAATTAATTTAGACTGACAAATTGTGCCCAAACATCCCCTCCTTAGAGTTCCAAAGAAGGATTGGTAAGGAGGAACAGCCTGCTGAGGGCTGTTTGTACCCTCAACTTACAAAGTGCACAGCAAATTGGGACCCACATTTAATTCAAGAATTGTCTTCATTTCTCTTTTCTTCCCTGGACATAAAAAGAAGGCTTTCATTTGCTCTTTATATATACTCTGCAGCCACTGGCCTATATACTCATGCTTGACTACAGTGGACAAAACTTATGTTTCTCTTCCCATGAGAGATAGTGTGGTCATCCTGGCTGCACCATATAATACAGAGATGGAAGTGGTCAGAGAAATGCAGCCGTCTTTCCCTCCTTTGCAGCATGGTTCTGTCTGCAGGAACATTAGCAATATGAGATGCTCTCATCTTTCTCTGGACATTATCTTCATATTAAACCAATGCAAAAAGATAAAGCCCAGGTGTTCAGGAAGACAAAAGAGAAAAGTATATTAATAATTTAAAGAATTCATTTCCATTACACGACGACCATTTTAAAATATGCTTATGAGAAACTGGAGCTACAGCTCAGTTGGTAGAGTGCTTGCCTAAAATGAAAAGCCCTTGATTCAGTAGCCAGCACCACACAAGCCAGCTGTGGTGATGCATACCTGCAATCTCCACACTGGGGGAGGAAGGCCAAAGAATCGAAGTTTAGGCTATTTTCTGCTACATAGCAAATCTCAGGCCAGCCTGGGTTCCATGAGACCTTGTCTCAGAAAAAAATGCATATGAACTTTTTTAATAACTTGGAAACATCGTTTTCTGGAAGAAAAGCAAGTTAAAAATTATGGGAAAGTAAATCACATTAAAATATGTATAGAGGAAAGATATCCAAACATCTACAATGGATCTCTAGCAGCTGTGGTGCACATGGCTCTGTTTTCCTAAATGAAATGTGTGTGTGTGTGTGTGTGTGTGTGTGTGTGTTGCTATTATCATGAAAACCAATTTAATTCTGTAGTAGTAAATAAAGGATTTTAAATATTTTTTTTAAATTTCCCCTGAAAACTCATTCATTCAGTCGCCAAATATTTCTTGAGTGCTTGCCCCGGTTGGTCAGTCCTATCTGTTTTAGGCTTACTGCAGCTGAGCTGGAACACTAGGACAGGAGCAACTGGGGAGGAAAGGGTTTATCTGGCTTACACTTCCCTTTGTTCATCATCAGGACAGGAACTGAAACCGGGCAGGAACCTGGAGGCAAGAGATGATGCAGAGGCCATGGAGGGGTGCTGCTTACTGGCTTGTTCAGCCTGCTTTTTAATATAGAACCCAGGACCACCAGCCCAGGGATGGCACCATCCACAATGGGCTGGGTCCTCCAACGTCAATCACTAATTAAGAAAATACCCTCCAGGCTTTGCCTACAGCCTGATCTTATGGAGTCTTTTTCCTAACTGCTGTTCCCTTCTCTCAGATGGTTTTAGCTTCTGTCAAGTTGACATAAAATGAGCCCGCACACTGGTGTTCTGACTGTTGTGGGCTGTACTGACAAACAACACAGAGTCATTGTTTCTATAGGAGTTTACATTTTGACAGAAAAGGGCAAATGAGGGTGACTTCAAATTAAACCAGTTTGAACTTAAAAAATGGATAGAATTTAGTTATAATTTAAATAGTATATCCTAACATAACCTAGTATCACACATATTTATCATATATACTGAAAGTGGAGTGTCACTATAAATATATATTAAAATGTACAGCATGGATAAGAATGTAGTATATCAATATTATTAAACTTAATTAAGCAATGGTATGAAAAGTTTTTTAAAATAACATTTTTAGAACACTTTGTATAGCATCACGTGACATACGAATGCATTTGTGTGTATATGCACACACATACGATTTTTTGTGCTTCTCTTTCTGAAGGATGTCAGGGGTGACCATGATTCCTTTGGGGCACACATACTGAGAGGCTGAAGGACAGAGAAGGGAAGCAGATTGGCTTGGGATATTTGAATTTTGGCTTGTATTGCCTGTCTTATAAATGAATGACATTTTTCCCAGGTTCATGACCTCTGTGAAACTGGCTAGGTTTCCAGTACCAAGCATGATTTCCCTCTCATTGGGTGGCCCTAACTTGCAATTAGAAGGTTATTAGTTGCCAACCATATGGGAATGATATTTACTGCATCATTATGCATACCTTGCCATGCTGGTAATTGTGGCTAGTAGATGTTGCAGCTGGGGAGGACTTCTCAGTATGTGCTTGTATCCACCTTGCTTACTTTATGGAGGACTTTCACATCTGTGTTCATCAAGGATATAGGTCTGTAGAATTTATGACTCTCACTTTACTAGCCTAGCAGAAGGGATGTTGCTATATTTCAATTAAAATATTTTTAATTAAGTATATGTGTGAATACATATATATTTGTATAATGTCATCTTATTCAAGCATGAAGAAAAAAATACTATTTTCTGGGAAATAGGTTTAACTTGAAAACATCATATTGAGCAAAATTAAGCCAGACTCAGAGAAACAAATACACCCATGCTCTGTCATTTGTAGACTCTAGATTTTATAGAGTAATATAAATCCATTTACATATATCTGACAGGAAGACAGAAGTGAATCTGAGGGAAAGAGAAGATGCTGTGTGAGGGGCCGGAAGGAAGGAAGGAAGAAGGGGAGAACATTGGTTCACACACTTGAAATAAATTGTCTTCATGAAATCCCACACCATGTACAATAAACACAGCCAATAAAAACATTTTAAAAAATAAAAGAGAAAACATACATTTAACAAGTTCTATCTGATATATAAACCATGCAGCCTGTCCATATTTTCTGATGTTTTCATATATATATCTGTATTTCCTCAACTTGCCACCTATTATCTTCTGTTGTTCCCACACTCATTCCTCTGGTCTCCTTCATCTCCTCAAGGTGTTCTACCTTTGGGAAATAAGTATTTAAAGGTAATTTTAGTTATTCCATCACTTCAAGTAAAATTATTACAAAAAGTCTCAATTTTCTATATAATGTTATATTTATTTAGAGGATGTTGGGTATCTGTTTCACAAATTCTATTTGGTCTCATAATAAAAATTCAGAGCCAGATATTGG
Organism: Sigmodon hispidus; assembly: GCA_004025045.1. Lineage (NCBI taxonomy): Eukaryota > Metazoa > Chordata > Mammalia > Rodentia > Cricetidae > Sigmodon > Sigmodon hispidus. Next base: position 73,386 of record PVIH01008370.1, on the reverse strand, counting down.
GGTAAAGCTGAAAGATCAGAGAAGCAGAGGAACAATTCACAGCCACTTCTCACCACTATTGAATCATCTGAATAAAAGGTATAGATCCTGTCTCCAGGAATCCTCAGATTAAATGCCTCTGAGTTTTCAGCCAAAAAAAGCACAGGTAGGGCGGAATTCCTGTCTCCTCCCACTTCACATTCCTTTTTCTACCCAGCCATATCATCTCTTTTCTTAACCTCCCTAGTGGGGGATTAAAGGCATGTGCTTCCCAAGTACTGAGAGCAGAGGCATGGGATCCCAAGTGCTGGGATTAAAGGTGTGCCTCCACTGCCTGGCTCTGTTTTCTCTTTTGGACTAGATTAATCTCAAGGATTCTAGGCTGGCCTTATACTGACAGAGATCCAGATGGATCTCTGCCACTTGAATGCTAAGATTAAAGATGTGTGACACCACTGCCTGACCTTTGTGGCTAACTCTGTGGCTGGCTTTGTCCTCTGATCTTTAGGAAAGCTTTATTTTTTAGATTATAAACAATATATAACCATAGGTGTCTAGTCCCTTAACAGAAAACTTTTAGACTTAAATTATCTTTTCTTATATTTTAGTCAACAACCGCTTAATAAGCGATAGTAGAGAAAGGTAGAGGGAGGGAGGGAGAGAGAGAGACAGAGCATTTCAAGGGTTTGAAAAATAAAACCTTTAAGTAAGAAGTTCACCTCTGTTGATATTCCAAGCCTCAAAGTGAGAACCTCTTTAACATATAGCCTCCTGTTCATTAGTAAATATAACCGGTCAAAGCTTTCCTCCTTCCTGAGACAACTTTGGTTACCAGCAGGCATCTGTGAGGGAGGGATATCAGATCTTAGGTGAAGAGCTACAATTGCCAGCTGTGTGTCTTCCTTTCTCTCCTTTAACATCTCTTTCAGAGTTCTACCAGGTTTTCTGGCAGTGTATCACAGAGAAGAGTTGTATCTCCAGCCCATTTGGATTTATCACTATGTTCCTCCCAAGGATGGCTGGGAAGATCTGCCCTTCCCTTCTTTTTGAAATTGCCTTGAAATGAGCACACATAGTGCTCAGCTTTTGCTGTCCTGAAAAAAAAAACTGGCTTTCTTTTCCTTGTTTGTCTATTTGTTCTTTGGAGATAGGGACTCAGGTAGACCAGGCTGGACCCCAAGTCACTATACTATGTAAGTGAGCCTGACTTTGAACTTTTGGTCCTCATGTCTCTACCTTGAACAGGTGTGCACTACCATGCCCAGTTTTATACAGTGCTGTGGATCCATGTACAGCTTCAAGCATGCCAGGCGACCACTCCACCAACTGAGCCATGTTCCAGACCTTTACATTGTTTTTCCTCAAGTGCCTTTGCTGTTGAAGACAAAAGAACTTCAGAGGTAGTAGGACACCCCACGGTCAAGGATAGCTGAAAACGCTTCCACCCTTGTCTTTCTTGTGGAGGTACCCAAGGACCTCTGGGCTGGCAGGAGGGGATAAATCCAGGGTCTTCCTCCACTTGCATTCTCGATGCCTTTAATGTGCTTCAGCTGTGCCACCAGTCTAGCAAACTTGATCCCACCTTCATACTTATCTAATCATTTTATGAGGCTTTAAGCTGCTGGCCTGAGGCAGTTACCAGCTGGGACACCACTCCAGGAAAGGACATGACCCTTGCTGTAGTAAAGCACAAGGCAACAGACCAGGTCGTCTCCATGTATCTCTCTGATCACAAGTTTATGTAAGTTACCCTGGACTCCATTCACACTACAGACTGAAGCCATGCAGCAGAAAGTGATTGCTCACTGAAGACATTGCACTGGGCTAAGCCACTTCTAGGGCTGCAGAGGGGGTTGGCAGACCTTTACCAATGGCAGCGCATCTTCCATGCTTTCTGGGCACAATGAAGACAGCTGGAGCCAAGTTCTTCTGGCTTACAAACAATAACCAAAGTTCTACTATTGATAGCAGTTGCCTTGTTTGGGTTGGGGGATCAGCCTCCTCCTGTTGAAAGAGGCAGAGCCCTGTGCTAACCCTAACATTTCAAACATGTTTATGCTTGAAAAGATAATCACCGCCTGCAGCTGTACACCACAACCTCTCCACAGGCTTCTCTGGGGCTCTGGCATGTGTCAGTCTGCAGCCCTGGCAGCTGCTACTCAGTGCAGGAGATTCCAGCAGGTGAGGAATGTGTATTATGCAAACCATGGCAACTAGAAACACCAACATCTCCTGTACTCCTGAAAACTGATGCTGCAGCTTTTGCAGCAAAGTCCACAGGATAGAGCCCAGGCCTGTAATAAAAACCAGGGTAGATTCTGGGAATGAGCTAATTTGCTCACCAGGAGATGGTGTACCAAAGTGGTCAGAAACAGTGGAGCTAGGGCTCCACTGGATTTAGATCCTGATTCTGAAGTTTTGGTAATTGTTTGACCTTGAACTAGGTCTAGGACAGCTCTCCTGTCTCCATTTCCTTGTTTGTAAAGTAGAGAAAATGTCTCAAGAGGCTGCTATAGATATTAAGTTAGTACAGTAACACACTTAGACCCTTGTCTGCAGAGTAACATTTCAATATGTGTTAACATGGAGGCTCATTATTTATAGGTCTATGTACTTTCTAGCCCCAGAGCAGACCTCTCCCAAGTGGCTGGGAACATCATCTTTTCTGAGGTATCTTCAAAGCTCCTCCATCCCTCTGTCCAGCACCACAGTTGCAAATGCTCCCCAATCAATCAATCCAGGTCCTCTTCAGTGCTCTCTGGCTTGTTGGACCCCAGCCTCTCCCTCACTGAACATTCCCCACTCCAAGCATCTATTTGGACTTTAACCAAAGCGGTCCTCTCTTTGATCTTTTCTCCACGCAGCATTAAGAGAGATGCTTACTAAGTCTTCATCTAACACACATATATGTTTGGTGCCAAAAATCTTTGGCAGGTCCCCCAGGCTCCTAACATAAAACCTAACACCCGTACGAAGCCCTACATGTCTGGCCCTGCCTAGCTCCTCAGCCTCATCTTCCACTGCCTCCTTCTTGCTCTTTTTGGTCCAGCTATATTAGCTTAATTTAGGTCATTTATCATAACTCAATCCACCCTAAAGTCTATGTGCTTTCTGGTTCCCCATCCCTAGTTTTCTTTCTAAGCCAAGTTTATAATTAGATACACTTATGTCTTTATATTCCTGTAGGCTAAAAGATCCAGGAGAGTAATGACTTAGGGCCCCAAATTTCAAGAACTCTTTAACAAATTGAAGCTATACATATGTTTAATATTTCTTCTCACATTAACTCATTTTCCCTCGATGCAAACCTTAATGGAGCCACAGTTTTGAATTGATGGACACATTCGAGGGACACAGAGATTTTGTAGAGATCATAAAGGTGGCAAATAGAAAAAATTGAAGATTAAGGATCCTGACTGGAAATCAAGCTTCTTCTCACAAGTGTTTCTGCCAACTTCTTCTTAGTGGTTGTGGGCTGTCCACCGGTACCTGCTAGCTGCACCCAGATGCTAACTGCTCTGAGTCACAGGTCCAGTGGGCATGCCTCTGATGCCACACTACTGTTGCCCTCCAGAGAGCTCCCCCCTATTCACACATCCTCACCTCAACTCTTGCCAAATGGAAATCTAAGCCTCTGCTCATCATTACCCAAGAGCCTAGGACATCCCTGCATCCCTGCGTCCCCTGCCCTACCTTCACAAAGGCCACCCAAGCACCACCACTTCCCTATCCCCAAACCAGAAAACTACTTCAGCTGGCAAAACAGTAATGAGGAAAGGATCTGCTACAAAAAAATAAATAAATAAATAAATAAATAAAAGACAGTGGACAAAAGAGGCTGCAGAACCATCCTGGGAACAAGGCAGTCTCCAGAGGTTTTTAGCTGTGTTAGACTGTGAGGACTACAAGAGATAATCTCAGGTCACCTTATGCATGAAGGAGGAAAAACATCTCCAGCAGGACATATGGAAACAATGATTCCCAAACAAGATGTCTGCATTCTAATCCTGTGAATGTGTTACAATTACATAGCAAACGGAACTTTGCTTATGTGATTTGGTCCAAGTGTCTTCAAACAGAAGCAGCCACAGTTTTTCAGGCAAATTGAATGACATCACAATAGAAAGGAAGTGGGTAAAGGTAATATGAGATTAAAGTGATGTGGCCAGAAGCCAAAGAATACGGGTTTGCCCTGTAAGTGGATGGGGGAGGGGCAGGAAATAGGTCTCCAGAGCCTACAGGATTGTCCTGCTTGAGTTTAGTCTCTGAAGATTCAGTTCTGACTTTTGGCATCCAAAACCACAAAGCCACTAATTGTGTGTGTGTGTGTGTGTGTGTGTGTGTGTGTGTGTGTGTGTGTGTGTGTTTGTGTGTGTGTGTGTGGTAATTTACAACAGTAGCCACAGGAAACCAACATCAGGATTATCCTTTCTTCCCACTCCACAATATTTCCATTACCTGAAGCCAACAGGAAGCCAACTGGCTGAGAAACAGAAGGCTCAGGAAGGGATCCAGGCAAATGTGCTCTGCAGACTGGGACCTCTTTAGCATGCAGTAGAATCTAGCATGTTCGCATTTGCAAAGTCTATTTTCCTGAATTCTACTCTCAAATCCTTTATAGTGTATATATATCATTCCCCTATGTATATTCCAGTCTAAGTAGAAGGAGAATGATAAATTTAAACCATATATACACAGCGAGAAGAACATGTGTACAGCGTTCACTTTCCCCTGATTCATTCAAACTTCATCATTTATGCCTTAGAACCATGAATGGCATCTGGCCAAGGAATACTAGAATGAAATCGTAATACGATTTTATGGATTGTTTTACTCTTTCTTACTTTATTATCATATGAATCAAAGCAGGTGCCATTAGCCTTTTTCATGGTAACAGCAGCAAACAAACAGTCCATAAAATGAAAGCATTTCATAAAGACCAATGCCACCAAGCCATCACGTCTGCAGACCTCTGAGTCATTCCCTCTTCTCTGAGTCACATTCCACCGATGTCATTTGGCAGCTCATCTGATCCCATAAACTCTGTGGTTGAAAAAAAAAAAACTGGGTCATTGCACCCTGACAAAAGGACAGTCGTTGAAAATATAGCAATTAAGAAAAGTTAGAGCCCTAGTGGTCTCAAATGCCCAGAAGGAAGTTGTCCTTGTAATGTGTGGGTGCCAGAGGCAGACAGACCCACAAAGCAGTATGGACTCCACCAGCAGTCCATCAGGGACATGTTTAAGAATTCAATCAGACAGAAGGAAGTGGCAGAAGGCCCCTGATGGAGAGGACACAAGGACTAGGGGAGGGGCTGTTTTCTGCATTACTAGCATTTAATTGAAACACTCTGCAATATCCAGTCCCAAAGCCCTTAAAAAAAAAAAAAAATTGAGAATCTCAACAAAAGCTCAACAAGTAAGTATTTACTTATGAAATTTTATTTTTGCCTACCTGATATGGGGATAGGGATCACATGCTGTGAAGGTAAAATTCTACTGGACACCCACAAAGACATACAGGGTGGGGACAGATTAATAAGTGAACTAGCAGGTAGTTGGTAGCTATTGAAGTTGGATAATGGACCCATGTTTTAGTCTCTTTAAAATTTTAGCTATGTGTTTTATATTTTCCCCAAAGCAGATTGTGTTGCTCCTACTGATGGCAGGTTTCTCCTCCACTCTGTTTGCTTTACAAACCCCCTTCTCAGGTTTCGTTGAAGCTCTTCACCTGGGAAGCCAGAAACCCTGCTTTCTCAGATTCTCTGTGCCTCTGTGACAAGTATAGTCCTGGTCTCTCACAGGAAGTGTGATAGCATCCAATCTGAGGCCTGGGAAACTTGGAGCAGCTTGCTGAAAGGGATGAAAATCCACAAAGTCACACACTCCACTGAAACATGTATTGGGTCCACTGCACGGGGTCAGCTCACCTGCACTAGATGGCCACCAGCATCCAAAGGATGCCCGGCGGTAATGCAGCATCACTCCTGTATCATTGCTTGAAGCTGGGGTAGAGTGATCAGCTCTGGGAAATTCAGGTTGATGATACACTAGCCTGAGTGTCTCCACCTTCCTGGGCTAAAGTACCAATATCTTTAAAGTCTGAAGAATATTAACTGGCTTGGCTACAAATGAATCATTTCAACAACTTGAACTAAATAAAGAAAAATCTGAAAAGACAAATTCTTCAAGCCTTATGCCTCAGCCCTCCCTCTCCCATGGGAGTGGGTGAAATGGGAGATGTGAGTCCTTTTTTTTTTTTTTTTTTTTTTTTAAGAAGAAAGGCAAGGCTGTGCTTTCGGGAGAATAGCAACATTGTCAAGACGTATGCTGTTAATGGGCTGAGTTTCAGCACTCATAGGAGACCTCAAGAAAGCAAAACACAATGAAAAAGGAGCATATCCCAATCCTGCTGTAAAACTCTGAGAATCACGGGGTTCCTTTGCTCCTGGGTGGCCCCTTCTGTTAAAGCAGAGGAAGGAAGCTGGATGGTCAGGGGCTGTGACATGTCTTATCCTCCTGAAGCCCCGCCCCCTCCCACTTCTTTTCCTTCTTAACAGCTGACCCAAAGGACCTAAACTTAGCAAGGGCGAGGTGTAGGAAACTAGATAGTGTATTCTACAGTTGGATAGGAAGTACCGGGCTCAGTGTGTCTAAGGTTAAGATTAATTCCTCACTTCCTCTGAATCTATTTTAAAAACACAGCAAAGGAGGGCATGTGCTGCCTTTTAACAAAATGACATATGATCAAAGGGTAAACATGAGCTGCATGCCAGACCCCTTGATTCCTGCCTTTGCCCCTTGCCTACAGAATCAGAAAGGGTATTTTATCATCTTCATTAAAATGGGGTTGCTTTTGTTATCCAGAAACTTCTGTAGTGGCAATGGCCATAGGAATGGTGGCTCAGGAATGGCTGAACTGATTGGAAGCCAGAAGGAAAAGCCCAGGAACTCTGTTGCTAAGTGTCTCCCACTGCATAAGGGAGTATGAGTCTGAGCCTTGATGCCTGAAAGCAGAAATCTATCTGCTACCTGGATGGGAGAATCAATGTTTCTGATATGTAGTGACTATCCTCATTAATGATGACTTGCTATTATTCCCTGATCTCTGCAAACAAGACTCCTACCCTGTAGAGCCACTCACTGGGGATGGTTAACTGAAACTGAGAAGAAAAGTAATGACTTTCACGGAAGCCAGGATGAAGACTCTTGGAGAGACTGGTCTCCCAGTGACTTCCAAGAGTGGCTTTCACCAGCAGCAAGGTCCGGAGGAAAAGCTAACAGTCCCTGTACCACCCCTTGTTTCCCCCAGTGTCCCAACCTATCACCCACCTCTCACCTCAGCCAGTTTTGATGCCCCCTAAGCTGTGATCCCTTTGAGGTATGTTTTGTTTCATTTGTTGGATGGCCCACAGGTCTGGGATAATTTCCATTTAACTTATGATCTCTTTTGTATAGAGAAAATCAGCTCAGAGGTTGGCAGGTCACATAGCCTAGCAATTTCACATTCTAATTGGTGATCTGGAGTTCTTTTAAGCAGGGTGGTGTAAGGTGGCAACATCTGGGAAGAGAATGGTGTGTCTTTGAACAGGGTACAGTGGTCAGAACCACTCTGGTCATGCCTTTCCTCACTGCTCCAATATACTTCTAGTGTTCATAAGCCTAGTGGACTTTCTAGAATGAGCCCCGAGGATGCTAATATCTAGTGCTGAAGAAGACATTGAAGTTCTGCCCTTGGAGAGATTAGGACGCAGTAGAGGGAGGTGGACCATGCACATGAAACCAAATTAATAACCAGAAGGAAAGTGTCATAAGGACAATAAACAAGGTAAACAATAAACAACTTCCAGACGGGCCCACTGGGCCAGATATACATGGAAGACTGAGGCCATGTGGGAACATAAACATTCCTGCTGGGATACGTGTGGAAAGGCTTTGAGGCAAGCACAGCAACTCCAAGGAATAGCAAGGAGGTGGGCAGGGTAGGAGCACAGAGAGCATTGAGGAGGAGGGGTTATCAAAGCCACGCATGACCAAACTCTGCAGGGCTTCCCTGGGCGATCTGGCCTCACTCTGGTGTCTTGGGTTTGATATTGTCTTCAGTGTGATGGGGAAGCAATGGTGGGCAGATGACCTTAAAAGGGAGACGGCATGATCCCCTAAGTATGGAGGAAAAGGAAGACTGGAAGAAATGAGACAAGTTCGGAAATGTTTATGACATAGCATAATCATTTTGTCAAAAGGCGGTACCAACATCAAGGAACAATGAGACACACTGAGTGCTACCCATGGGCTAGGCACTTGAAAGGTTTTCATACCCTGATAGTAAGTCTCTCTGCTAATGCAGTAAGCCAAATCAAGCCGAATTAAAAATAAAAGACCACGTTTATTGGACAAAATGCTCCCTGGTAACTTTTTCCAGACTCCAGAAATGAGAAGGGGAGAGGAGACAGAAAAAGCCATGTGACCACTCACTAGGAGGCAGTTTAAAGGCTCTGTAGGCTTGGACTTGAGCAGCTCCTGGGGAGGACCTGCCACTAGGAAGGCTCTCTGAGAGGGGTGGGGTTTGGAATGTTTGGAATGGGGGCGGGGGGGGGGGAGGAAGGACTGAGGCAGAGCTTCCAAATGACCATCCCAATATTCTTGGGTATATGGGTGCCAGTTCAAATTTAGCTACTTCCTAGATTGGAAGTTGACATGAGGTGATGTGGGAAGGAAGAGATGGAAGTCAGTGGGCTTATGCTGGGTGGGAGGTGGTGAAGTCACATGACCTCTGTCTTCTCCATCCTTACTCAAAATGGTGGCTGCCCACGTGGCTGTACTTAATTAAAATGGTGGCAAACCACATGTTTTTTAGACCAGTTCCAATTTGGAGTTAGCAGTTTTAAGTAAATTTTTATTTTTGTTACAGATTTTCAACAATACCCAATTTCTTAGTTTTTGTTGTTGTTGTTTAATAAGGGAGAATAGCGGAAAATAACTTTCTCTGTCATTACATCAGATTGAGGGCCAGAAAAATCCCAGAGGCAAATTCTAAACCCAGGCACCTAGTTGTAATAGCAATGGCTGACACAGGCAACACATAAACTCAGGCATCCAAGATCAGTCATAAACAAGCATGCAGTAGCCACATACATTCATACATTTAACTGAGTCTGAAGTAAACACATAGGCATAGGACTTTTTAAGCAAGACAAACAAAACTTTCTGCAGGAAACTGTCAGATGAGCAACTTAGAAATCTTAAAATAGGGGCTGGAGAGATGGCTCAGTGGTTAAGAGCACTAACTGTTCTTCCGGAGGACCTGAGTTCAATTCCCAGCATCTACATGGCAGCTAACAACTGTCTTTAATTCCAAGATCTGGCACCCTTACATAGTTATACATGCAGGCAAAACACCAATTCACATAAAAATAAATAAATATGAATATTTTTTAAAAAAATCTTAAAATAGTAGTTTACAGTGTAGAGTAGCATATAAGAAACCATAGGAATAAGAGATGTTTCCTAGCCACAATGCAGCTCCTATTAGGCCAGCTCACAATGGGTGGCCAGGTGCTGCAACTCACAGTGCTGGGCCTTCAGGCACCAGGGGTTCAAGGCATGCAGAACCCCTTAGGCTCACAAGCAGGAGCACCTAATACACCTGAGCCTGGAGGAGAAGACACTGTGGAGGAAACTAAAAAACAGAGTAGCAGCTGTCTGAAGTTAAAAGAAAGCCTGGATGAGCAAGTAGAGGACTTGGGAAAAGTTTTTTTGTTTGTTTGCTTTTTAGGAGAGAGGAACATGTAGCAGTTTATTCAAGGAGAGCAAATGTTGTGGATGAGCATGTGAGTAGAATTCTAGCATGCTAGTATGGTGGGGGAAGTGGAGTGGAGTGCAAAGAAATAGAAACAGGAAATGGATGATGCCCCGACCAGCAGGGTCTTCAGCGTGGACCTGAACCTGGGAAGGAAGCAAATGGAAGGGAAGAACACAAAGACAGAAGGACAAGACAAATCTCTCTGTTCAAGTCCTTCTAAGCTTTATTATTACAGCCAATATTTATACAGAATCTCTGGTATGCAGGTAGCTGGGAGGAAAGGGGTGGGATATTCAAAAGAATGTGGCAAGCCTGTGAGAGGAAGTAACAGACAGGGTAGAACTGATATGGAAATCTATCTTTTATCAGTTGAGGGCCTGGAGAATGTCACCTGCTGATCTGAGAAGGTCAAGAAGAAAGCCTGGAGTCATGGTTTAGGTTAAAACAATAAGGGGTGTAGTTTTCTGGTAACTGGCTATCTAGGGTATAGACTGCTGGTAAATGGCTAGCTGTAGGAGCTAATTTATAAAATATGGCTAAGTTAGGCTTTGACTCCCAACAGGGTGAGAGTGCAAAGTTCATAATCCTGGATAAGGGAGCTCAAACCATTTGTATAGTGTGACACAAGCCATTTTTGGATAAATTTTGTAAAAAAAAAAAAAAAATATCCCAAGGGTATTTGGGGGTTAGGCTTAGACCCATAGCTGCCCATTTCACATGCCCGTGACAGAACCCAAAATCTAAAGCAACGTGTCCACTGCTATAGGCTTAGGGTGGAGGGTGGGTCTGGGATGTGCCTTTGTGCAGAACATCTTCTGCAGATGAAAGACCCCAAACCCAAAACAGTGCAAATTTTCCACAAGGCCAGCTAGCAAGAGTTCAACATGAGGGCAAGCCTCATTAGACCCATGAGTTGCCAGCTGAAGACCATTTGGCCAACTAGCAGGAAGTCATATTGCAGGCAAGCTTCAGTAAATCAAGAAACTGGCAGTTAGGAGTCCTTTAAAAAAAGATAAGGAAGGCCACGAGAGGGTGAAGAGACCAGGAGTGTCTAATCTTAACCCAAACTAGATGTTCACAGCATCTCTAGGATCAAAACCTTTACAACCTTGCCCCATAGCTGAACCATGTATATGATTTTCAGCATTACCCCTTAGTGGAACTTTGTATGTAGATCAAAGTAGCCAATGAGACCCCCTTTTCCTTATAAAAGGGGACTGTTCTTTGTGTGGGCATGCTCAGTTAGCTGAAGCTGCTGATCACCCACAGGTGCTTGTGTGAGTATTAAACCTCTTGCTATTTGCAGCCAGTGATATCTGTGTCGGTTCTTGGGGCCGGGGTCTTGAAGAGTCTTTCACAGAGAGGGGTCCCATGGAAGAAAGGCAGTCTTTGCTCTGGAAATGGGTCAGGGTCCTGGTGTGGCTAACCTCTGGCAAGGTACCCTGAAAATAGGTTTGGGAAGAAGTCCTGGACCAAGAGAGGCAATGACTTGGAATGGACAATTTACTGAGACAAAAGTCAATCCAGGCTGGCAGAGAAAAGAGTGGTTTCCCACATGGCCAAGGCCAACAGGAAAAACTCAATTCTTCCTGGACAATGTACCATGGTGAAATGTTTCCATACCCCTATATTAAGTTTCTCCACCATTTAGTAAGCCAAATCAAGCTAAACTAAAAATAAAAGATCAAATTTATTGGTCCAAATGCTCCCAGGTGACCTTTTCTGTCCTGAAGGGGACTTTGAGAAAAACCAGACCACTCTCTAGTTTAAGTACTCTGTAGGCATGTTCTGGGGAAGGAACTGCTACTTGATGGGCTTTCTGAGAGGGGTGGGGTTTGGAATGGTAGGGTCTGAAGCACAGCTTCCCAAATGAACAGCACTGTGCTATGCTCTCTGCACACAGTATTTCATTCATTTTTCCTAATATACCTTTGAGAAGTTCAGACTGAATGACCTTATATCACTGTGGTAGTTTGAAAGAAAATGGCCACCAAAGGAAGTAGTGCTATTAGGAGGTGTGGTCTTGTTGGAGGAAGTGTTGTCATGGTGGGAATGGGCTTTGAGTTCTCTTTTGCTCAAGCTTCCCTCATTGTGACTTACAGTTGACTTCCTGTTGCCTGCAAGATGTAGCACTCTCAGCTCCAGCACCACGTCTGCTTGCATGCTAGCATGTACCTGTCATGATGATAATAGACCGTACCTTTAAAACCATAACGGTGCCACCCCAATTAAATGTTTTCTTTATAATAGTTGATGTGAGCATGATGTCTCTTCATAGCAATAAAAACCCAAACTAAGATAATTACAAAAGGTGGAACGGAAAACCAGACTCTCCAATTTACCTACCACGGAACTCCAGCATGAATATATGTAATAAGGAAAGAAATACATTTACGACAGTGAGAAACTTCTCTTTTATATATGTGCATACTTCTGAGGCAGCCCTGGGATTGAAATTTGCTCCAGCAATTCTGGCTTAATTTTTATTTTATTATGAGGGTGTATAAAAAAAAGTTTTATAGGCAAACACCAATAGAAAAATGTGAAGTAGCAGAGGGGAGGGGAGAGACTGTTCCTATTGCCTCTTGACCTAGTTAGGGTTTATATAGCTGTGACCAAAAGCAGCCTGAGGAGGAAAGGCTATATTTGGCTCACTTATCCAAGGTCACAGTCAACTGAGGGAAGCCAAAGCTGAAAGCCAAACAGGACTCAAGCAGAGCAGGAACTTGGAAACAGGAGCTGACACAGAGGTCAAGGGGTGTTGCTTACCGACTTTCTCCTCATGGCTTGTTCAACCTGCTTACTTGTAGCATCCAGGACCACAAGCCCAGGAGTTTCACAACCACAGTGAGTTGGAGCTTCCTACATTAATTATCAATCAAAAAATACAATATCAGTTTTTTTCAATTGAGATTTCCTCTTCCAAAATGACTCTAGATTGTGCAAAGTTGACATGAAACTAGACAAGACACTTGATGTAACACACCAATATACCACTATTTCAATAACTTCATTTTTTGTTCCTGCCCAAAAATCTCATATTAATAAACATTATAAATAGAAAACATGTTACAAACTAAAAAGTCTCATAGTCTTTACAAATTTAAATACTTTAAACCTCAGTCATTAAAAATCAAAAGTCTCTTTAAAGTGCCAAAACCTCAATTAGGCATGGTGGCACATGCCTTTAATCCTAGCGTTTAGGAGGCAGGAACAGGTTGATCTCTAAGAGTTCAAGACCATTCCTGTTTAGAGTTCCAGTTCCAGGACTGCCAAGGCTACAGAGAGAAACCTTGTCTCAATACCCCACCCTTAAAACAAAAGCAAACAAACAAACCGTCCCTCCACACCCTTTGATTTGGGGAACTCAGGACAAAGAGTCTTCTACTCTAGAATCTTGTGTCCTTAGGGAAGAGCTGCATTTCAGCATGATAAGGAAATAGAAGGAAGGAATTGTGACTAACGAGAGTGGATGAGGGTGGGTGTCATGAATGGGAATTCCAGAGGACATGCTGAAGTGGCTGGCAGAGAGCACAAAATGTGGGAGAAGTCAGGGGCTAAAATGAACCAAACAACTCAAGAGTGAGAGTCTGTGGAGGATGTGAGCTCATGTGGCCAAGTATGACAGGATGGGAAGTTGGAAACTACATAGGCCTGGCAGTCCCTCTCTGTCCCAGTATGGGACTGTAGCTACTATGGAGGCCAATGTAACCAGTTACCTAACCCTTCATTTATCCCACACCAATTTCTTATGTAATGTATGGTCCTCAAGTCATCAGAGGCTCTGAAATTTCCCAGCAAACATAATTTATGAGTTTTGGGTGGAATTTTTCCCGAGGCTTTTCCAGATCTCCCTGCTTTCTAGGCCCACACTGATGAGTCAGTTCATCAAAGGATAGGAACATTATCAACTAAATATTATAACAGACAACAATGAGGTGAAATAAGGCCAGACACTGGTGAGATGCTTTCTGCTTTCCTAAGATATCAGTCTATGTAGAATGTTGCTGCTAATTTTAGAAAATTCAAGAACTCTTATCTTAAGTAATGGGATAATTCTTTAAACCATATGATACTCATTATTCAGGCAAAATATCTACAAGTAAATGCGTATGGTGAATCTTTGAGTCTGTTGAAGACTCCTGAAAAAATACAGATGTCTTCTATGTCACCTTTTTTGAGTCAGCAGAGCCTCTGGGAGTTGTGGCTCAGCAGGAATGAAGGGCATTAACTCAGAGATAGATGCCATCCAAAGGAAAGCTCCCAACACTCTCTGTTCTGGCCCAACAGCATCTATTCTCTAAGTACAAATTTTCTTGATGCCCAGAGAGACCCCAGAGCCCATTAGCAACATATCCTATAGTCCTTCTCTTACCATTAGGTTCAGTCTCTCACTCAATGCCTGTCTGTTCTTCACCTCTCAGTGAACTATCCTTTCAATACAGGTTTATCCTTTGCCTTTATATCACATGGTTCACAAGCTCAACCTCCCTTTTACCTATGGTTCTCCAGGAGCCCTCTGAAGTAAACACAGTAAACTAAAGTAGGAAAGAAGCAAATGGTCTACATGTTCACCCGCACAAAATACCACCCACTCCTTTCCATCCGGTTAGAGCTGCCCAGTTTGGGAACAGAATAGATGAGGAGGCACTACTTTGTCTTCCTGTCTTTTACGTCCTAGCTATGGGGTGGGCCATTCATTCTGCTGCATATGACTCAACATTGCCATCTAGCATCCCAACCAGGGGCCTATAAGCATGGATGATGGTACTCAAGACTGTGGGCCGAAGTCCTTTGTTCTCTTTAGGTATTTGTCATAGTAACAAAAGCTGACTAACACAATGTGCAGGGGGAGGAACCACCCTTTCAGGCTTTGAACAACATCATGAAATAATACAAATCTTGTAACGGCTACAACATTTTTGTGCCCATGAAGGAAGAGCCAAAGAAATATGAACAAAGATGACCTGCAGTACAATTCACTTATCCTTGTCCAATATGAGAAACTGAATTATTTATTGGTGAAGTAATTTTTTTTAGTTAGGTATTCAATTATTTAGAGAAAAACTCAACTTCCAGTCTGCTATTCATTCCTCAATGCAGGTTATATGGAGGACAAGGCAACAGGAAAATGTCCCTAACAATGGCACATTTGGCTGATGCTATACATAAATTTTCTGTGGGGAAGAAAGATATCCTTTGACCAATGCTCTCCAATGATGCAGAAATGGGCAAAATCTCCCAAGAACAGTATTAAGAAACAATCACTGTGGAGGCTGAGAGGGTCACTCAAAAGATAAGAGAACTGCTACTCAAGTACAAAGACCTGGGTTCAGATCCCTAGTGCCCACACAAAAGCCAGGCTTGCTCACACATGCCTATAACTCCAGAGCTGGAAGACAGACAGAGGGAGCTTGGGAATTCTCTGGCCAGTTAATCTCGCCCAAACCAGCCAGCTTTAGGTTCAGTGAGGGGCTGTTTCCCATGGAGTAAGACAGGGCCTTACTAAGAACACCAATGTCCTCTGATCTCCACATGCCTGCACATCATTGTGTATGCTTGCACACATGTGCTCACAGATACACACATACCACACACACTGAAAAAAAAAAAACTATATCTAAGCACTGATGGCAACTCTAGCACCTTAAAACCCAGCACCACCCCAGAAAACCACGTTCACTGCCTTGGAACAGTCTTGGTAGAGAAGGGAGTCCATCCCATTGCCATGAACTATACAGGAGCCTCATTGTCAGAGAACAAATATCATAACAGAAACAACAGAATCCTAGAATCCCAGAGCTGAAAAAGGGCAAAAATCCTCTGGATAAAACATTTTGTTTTATAAACAAGGAAAAAGGTTGCCTGATCCTTTTTTATGGACACTAATAAGATTCTTAAGACAAACAAAATGTTCATTTTTTTTATCATAAAATAGAATTTCTTCAATAACCTTTAGACTCTTAATTTTTTTAATGACAGCTTCTTTCTACCAGGCCCCTAGCATGTCAAATTCTCTTTGCAAATGTTTATTAAATGATATAGAAGAAATGAACTCCTGTCTGCAAAAAAGGAAAGTTGTCTGGAGATCCCCAGTTGCCATCCTAGGCTAATATGCCTTGGAACTGTCACAAGCACAAACTACTTGTTCACAAATCTTTAATAATTATAGGAAATATGTGTTTGAGCCTTGTTCACTAAACTCATGAGCATATGTTGATTAGCCATATAGAAAACTGTCTTTCTCCACCAAATCCTTCTGCTCCCATCACTGAGGAATGTTTGTGCTCTGTCCCTCTGTGTGGGGTCAGCATTCCACTGCACTAGCCGACTGCATTAAACCAGTCAAAAAGAGAAGGGGACTGTCTCAGTTCATGGTTCCTGGGGTTTCTGTCCATAATCTGTTAGTCCTTGGGCTAGGGTGTCCTGGCCTATATGGAGGCAGTGACAAAGGAAGCCATTCACCACATGGTGGGTAGAAAAAGAGAGAGGGAGGAATGAGCCACACCTCAGTTTCTCCTCAAGGCCATGGCCTCAGTAGCCTTGCTCTCATGACTAGTTCTACTACCACTTACCAATAGTGGAATAGTGTACAGACCACACAGACAACATATGAACCATTGTGGTGTGCTCCAGACCTAAATGGTTGATGTTCTCACAATTCTAAATAGAAGGGTCCCGTGACATGCCTTAGGATAACTCAGTCTCCCATCTCAACACAGGAGACACCAAGAGAAGAGCCTACCTCTGCCTTTTCTCATTCCCCACAGGCCTCGAAAGTCAAAATTCCCCTCAACTGAAAGGGAGAGGAGGCCTAAACACAATTCTCAGAGTTTGTAAAAGTAAGAGTTTGTGGGTCTATTTCCTATCAAAAAGTGACACTTGAACTTTGGCTGGATGAACTTGAACCCTGGGTTCAGACTCCACGTGACATAGAGACTTTAAGCTCTGAAGTGATTGTGCTCCTTTTAGTGACCACAAGCCTTTCTCAGACCCATCCTTTTCAAGGGTAAAAGGAAGTTTGGAAATAAGATGTGAGTACAGATATTTTAGGAAAAATCAATATGCTGATTTAGACTATAAGCAAAACCAGAAATTATACTGAAAAGAGGAAGGATGTCTTGAGATGATAGAACAATTGTTTGTTCTATAAAATAAAAAGCCTGTACCTTTTACAGAAATAACAACCACTGGTGGAATATTTGTGTAATTGTTGGTTATAGGAAATGAAGTTGGATGCGTATTTGTTGAATGCATAGAAAAGAATTCACATTCAGAAAGACAAATCATTTTATTCAAATTGTGATAAACAAATGAAACAAGACTTGGGGTAAAGGGCCACTGTTAATAACCTATCACATGAACTCTAGATAATATAATAAAAGCCTGGAACCAGATACTGGGGAAAAGCTGGAATGTCAAAGAGAGGAATACTACAATAACCCTGTTTGCTAGAAGCAGGTGTAAGAAACAAAATAATAGGAAGCCTGCTCCTTTCTAAATGGATACAGAGGAGGAGTGGATGCGGAAGGGAGTGGAGTCGGTATGTAAAATAAATAAAAATTATGCTATTTAAATAAAATAATTTTTTTAAAGTCAAAAGGAAGAAGAATGTTGACTCTGTTCTGTCTCCCCCCATACTTCCCTAAGAAGTGTGGTTTTGTTACGATTAACTAAATTTCTATTAACAATAACCAAACATACCAAAAGCCAGCATCTCCAGCCCTCAGAGAGATAGGCTGAGTTTACATTTTCAAGTGAAAAGTGCATGTCTGAGAGGTAATTTGTTGCCATTTGAAATGGGAGAGTAGAGTCAACCTCCAAGCTTTCATCACTTTCACTTAGACAACTGTACTTTCTCTGTTCCTAATGTTGGCACTGGGTAGTGCTAACAATGCTAAAAGTTCTTGGAGATATTAGAAAAAAAATGCTTAGCAGGAAAAGAAGAAAAGAGCAAGATCATTGAGTTGGTGCATGTAAATTCATACAATAAAGCATCCCCAAACTGGTGTTCTTGTGACAGAATAGAAAACACGAAGACCAAATTCATCACTTCTTTAGTCTTCTGCCTTGCAAGCCTTACTGATGTGTGCTGGAATGAGATTTGACACCACATAAAATAAAAGTTGAGTGACTTTTTCTCCAGAGAACTAGCTAAGAAATTAAGAAGAATGGGGATGACACAGCTTGTGTAAAATGTAGTCCAAGTTGATCATGTGTTTAAAACAGAGAAGAAATTGTTTGCAGATGTTTTGGTGGGTGGAAAGACAGAATCAGGCATAACTTGGTTAGATGCTTTTAAAGGCGGACCTATGACACAATTGGGTGCTTTCAACTTCAACCTTGAGAAGATTCTCAAGAAACATACAATGTACATAAGCTCTCACTTTTATGACTCAATTAAAAATAATTTAGCTCTAATTTATTTAAAGTAAGTTGTCAAAGCTAGAGTGACGATTAATAGGTTAGAATGTTTGATGTACAATTATAAGGTCTTGAATTTATGCCCCAGAACCCACATAAAGACAAACTTTGTTGTGTGTCCAGGATCCCAATGCTCCTACTGAGAAGACAGAGCCTGGGGAATCTAAGTAAGCTTGGGGACAGCTATCCTGGCTTAAACAGTGGCTCAAAAAAAAAAAAAAAAAAAGAAGGTAAGAACCAATATCCAAGGTTGTCTTCTGATTGCCACATGCACACCATGGCACATGTTCATCTGTACACACACACACACACACACACACACACACACACACACTTGGTGGAAATGTTCTCTGTATGCTGTAAATAAAAACTGTTTTGGCCTATGCACAGCACCGTAGAAGTGGGTGGAGAATCAGAGCACAGGCAAGTAGGAGAAGGGTGGAGTTAAGTCAGTCTCCATCCAACCCCTGAAGAAGACATACATGTAAGAGATACAAGTGAGCCACGGGCTGAGCCACGTGGTGAGTTGATTAATAAAAATAAGTTAAATTAAGATTAAGAAACTAACTAATAATGTGCTTAAGACATGGACCAAACAATATAAGATAAATAAGTGCCTAATTCATTTCTTTAAAAAACAAAAACTGCCACAAACCAAGTTCCAAACCTCCGGGCCCAAACGGGCCCCCAAAAAACTTACTACAACACACACACACACACACACACACACACACACACACACACACACACCAAGAGAGAGGAGGGGCAGGCAGGATGGATGTAGAGAGAGACGGAAGGAGGAAGTGAGGCAGAGGAAGAGAGATAATGATTCAAATAAAATAACTTGGCCAAAATCTTACGTACACTATTCGCATGGTTTTAGACCAGTGTTTCTCAATCTGTGGGTCACTACCCTTACTGTTGAATGGCCCTTTTCCAGGGGTCACCTAAGTAGCAAAAGTACAGTTATGAAGTACAAATGGGGTCACCATAGCAGGAGGAACCGTATTGAATGGTCACAGCATTAGGAAGGCTGAGAATCACTATTTTATATACATAGCTATTCACTAAATAGACTCCTACCACATTTTAGTACATTGTAAATTTTTGTGATAAAGTCTAAAGTTTATTAATTAAATAAAATGTACTTCAAATCAAAATGTACAAAGACTAACAAATTCAATGCCCCCTTATCCAAAGGAATCTATGTCATTCAGAGTCTTCCTAACACGGCTGAGGGTCAACAATGAGACTGATCTCATTAGGTTTATAAGAGTTTATTGTGGTGGGAATGTTCTCTGTATGCTGTAAATAAAGGAAATGTTTTGGCCTGTGTCAGGTGCCATAGAAGTAGGTGGGGAAATTGCGTTTCAGGTACAAGGAGTGCTGGGTCAGACAGACTCCATCCAGCTGCCAAAAAGGAAACATGTAGGGCTACAGGTATGGGCCATGGGCCATGGCCACATGGCCAGATAAATTAATGAAATGGGTTGAATTAAATTAAAAGAACTAGCTAGCAATGTGCCAAACAGCATGAAATTAATATAAGTGTCTGAGTCATTTTAGGGGGGTAAAAACCATCATGGGCAGTTCAGACTCCTGGCCCAAAGTGGGTCCAAAATCTTTTACAACAGTTTATATATTTTAGCCACTTGAGAAATAAGAGTCTTAAGAAATAAGAGACATGAATACATTTTTATTGTAGTCAAGTAAACAAAGACATATTCATATTTATTCCAAATAGTCAATATTTGTAAATAAAATTCCAAAAGCAACTGGTGTATGCCCAGCTCTCTGCCACATAAATGTGTCCAGGAGATTTATACTTGAAACAAAGAAGGGCTTAAATATACCTATGATAATTATAATTGAGTAAGCTACAAAGCTAAACTAAAACCTGTAAGTACTATTGGGTGTGTAAGAACATTATTTTAACTAGTAGACGATGTGTTACATTTGTTTATGCTGTGGAATGTTACTTTAACTGTGTAAAGGTGTGTTACATTTGTTTATGCTGTGGAATGTTACTTTAACTGTGCAAAGGTGTGCTACATTTGTTTATGCTGTGGAATGTTACTTTAACTGTGCAAAGGTGTGTTACATTTGTTTATGCTGTGGAATGTTACTTTAACTGTGTAAAGGTGTGCTACTTTTGTTTATGCGGCATTGGTTTCACCTTGCCTGCCTAAGGCTCCTGATTGGTCTAATAAACAGCTTAATGACCAATAGATAGGCAGAGAAAGGGTAGGTGGGGCTGGCAGGCAGAGAGAATAAATAGGACAAGAGCAAAAGGAGAAGATTGGAGAGAACAGGGGAGAAGCCCAGGGCCAGCCAGCATCCCTCAGACCACAGACACTATATATCTGTATGATATACAGAAAGAAAGCAAAAAGGCCCAAGGTAAATAGATAGGTTAACTTAAACAGGTTAACCTATCAAATTAAACAGGTTTAAGTTAAAAAGCTAGCCAGAAAAGCTCTAAGCTAGGTTGAGCGTTCAAAACTAATAATCAGTCTCCACGTCATGATTTTGGATCCCCCCCAAAAAACCTGGTGCAATAGGGAATGCCCAATTAGTAGAATAGTGGTTCCCAAAGATACCCATGTCTTCATGTCCAGAATCTGTGACTGTGCTTCTTCCTATGGAAAATAGCATTTTGTAAATGTGATTAAGACTCTTGCAACTGAAGGGTCACCTGGATTATTCATTTCATGGCACTTAAAGGGAAAAGCCCCCCAAAAGAGCAGGCTAAGTCAATGATAGAAAAGACAAAAATGGCAGAACAGAGCTGTTCTGGTGTGGAGCCACAAACAAACCATCTGAGAAGTCTGCAGAAAAAAAAAAAATCAAAGAAATGGGTTTTCCCTGGAGCCTCCCCAGGCTGCACAGCCCCAGTGAGCTATTTTAGACTTGTAAGTTTATAAAGCAAAGACTTGTTTTAAGCTATTAAATGTGGGGTAACATGTCACAGCAGGATTAGAAGATACATAACATATAGGTAATATCAGGAAGGAAGGGGAGGAATCGATGGTCACAAAGTAGATGTTGCTTTATTGGGTCGGTACCTGAAAAGTCTACTAGTTGGGAACTGCCTTTGTATGCAATAACCATCTCAGCAACCGATATAGGATCACTTATTGTTCTCTGTCATAGCTAGGGTTTCTACTGCTGTGAAAAGACGCTGCTGGTTTATAGCCACGCCCCCACCTGCAAGGACTAGCTCCAAAGCCTATGATGTAGGTGTGCCTACACTTTAAAATCCCCAACCATGTGGAAGACTCTCTCTTCTTCCTTTCTTCTCTGTCTCCCCGCTCTTTCTGTCTTCCCTCTCCCCTCCTCCTCCTTAATAAAGCTCATATGGTTCTCTTGCAGCATACAAGCTCTTTTCACGTGCAAAATACTAACAGACGCCATGACTACTACAACTCTTATATAGGAAAGCATTTAAATGGGGCTTTGCAGTTCAGAGATTCAGTCCATTATTGTCATGGCAGGACGCATGGTGGTGTGCAGACAGACATGGTGCTGGAGAAGGAGCTGAGAGTTCTATATCTTGATCTGCAAGCAGCAGAAGTGAATACCACCACCCTATGCCTAGCTTGAACATATGAGAACTCAAAGCCTGCTTCCATAGCAATACAGTTTATCCAACAAGGCCATACCTCCTAGTACTACCACTCCCTATAGGCCAACCATTCAAACACATGACCTATGAGGGTCATTTCTATTCAAACTATTCCTATTCAAAGAATGAAAGCCATAATGACACTACAGTACCATCAGGTCTTTCTGCTCCTTTTATTTTAAAATTGTATTTATTATATAATTGTATTTGTTCACACATACAGGTGCCTGCAGAGCCCAGAGTGCTGTCAGGTCCTCTGGAGCTGGGGTTAGAGGAGTTTGTGAGCCACGTGGTGCTGAGAACTGAACTCCAGTCATCTGTAGGAACAGGAAGCCCTCTGAACCTCTGAGAAATTTCCCGCACCTCTCTTTTCACACTGTTTTAAGTGAACTCTTTTGTACTTTGGCAATTTCATACATGTATATATTTGCATACAATGACTTTTGGGCATTTTGGTCCCAATTATCTTCTCTCATTCTCCCTCTCCCACTAAAACTCATTTTCTTTCCACAAAGTCTTCCTCCTACTTTGATCTCTCTCTCTCTCTCCCTCCCTACCTCCCTCCCTCCTCTGTGTGTGTGTGTGTGTGTGTGTGGTATTTGTATGTATGTGTTTATGTGTGCTTGTCTGTAAGTTTGTATGTATGTGTTTATGTTTTTGTGTGTTGGGTGTTTCTCTGTGTTTGTGTTTATGTGTGTATGACTGTGTGTATAATACTGAGTCTAATTACGGTTGTTTACATGAGCTCAGGTTATTAACTTCACCTTTAGCATGTGGTTCTCAGTCTTAGGATTTCCCCATAGACACAAGATGGTTGACTCATCTCCGATCCAGCTGAATAGAAAGAAAAGAAAAAAGAAGGAAGAAATGAAGAAAGGAAAGGAGGGAGAGAGAGAAAAAAAAGGAGGAATGAAGAACACCAAAAAAGGACATGGTGAAACTTTTCTCAGAAAGGGAAACATATTCTAGAAATCTCTAAGAGGTAAGCCCAAACTGTGTTTCATGGCTATTCCTAGCCCTGGAGGAAGACACAACATATAAATTAATGTCCCAAATAAAAATGAGATTCTCCCCAAAGTAAAGAATGGGAGACAAGTGCAAATATCTGAAACAAGAGGCATTTTAGCTGTCGAAGCAAGATGTGTGCAACGTGAGGGGGTGGCAAAGTCCTGTGTGAGCACGCTTTGAAGAGTTGAGAAGGCAGTGCGTGCAATGGTAACGGCACTTGAATCGACATGCGCACTGGTACTGGTTGCAGCTCCGGAATCGCCTCCCTGACTCGGCGCTGTCTCCAAGCCCTTGACTTCCCGTGTCTTCACTCCTGGTCCCCCAGTGGGTGCCTCCACTCCCTGCTCCTTCACCACACCAACACTCCACGCTAGGCCGAGTCCCACAGTCTTTCCCTTTCTCTTCCTATACCCTGTCATTCTCCTGCCCCCAAAGATAGGAAATACCAATGTGGATAAATAAAATGAATTTGTACTAGACAATTCGAGCAATATTCAAGACATTTTAAAAGAGTGATCCCCACCACCACCTCTCTGCACCTGTATGTCTGTGTGTCTGTCCTCTTTCCTTTCTTCTCTCCTGCTTCTATCACTAAGAGAGCTTTTTTTTTTTTTTTCTCTGGGACACCTTGAATCAGGACAGATCTATGCTGTTCCCTGCCTCACTCTTCCTGTCGATATCGTGGTGGCAGAGGCTTGACAAGAATGAGAGCCTTGCGTCCTGCATTCTCTTCAGCCAAGTCAAGATGTAAAACCTGACCAACCAAGCTGGAATTCTGTTGAATAGAATAATGGTGCTACTTCTGGTCACTAAGATTTAGAATAGTTGATCAGGTAACAAAAATTAAACAACAAATGTTTTTCTTGGAGTCAGTTTTCCCCAACAACAAAATAGTGAGATGCTAAGAGGTAGACATGGAGGAGAATGAGTCCAGAGGGGCAGCAAGGACTGTCATCACCTAAGACTGCCTGAGCAAATGGCCTTTGCAGGGCCTGCTCTGCCACCTCCAGGAAGGTCACCATCTGATTCTGAAGGACACAGCACTGAAGATCCTCTTCCCTGACTGGGGTTGGGATTAAGGAAGCAGACTGTGCAGTCATGGGATTCCAAGTATAAATCCTAGTCCATATGCCTCCACCTCAGCTGTTGACTCCATTATGGAAAAGGATTAATAGAAAGTACCAGATCATCAAGACAGGCAAATTATTAAAAAACCTGGAAGTATGAGGCATTGAAACACAGACAGTATTCTGAGGTACTCCAGTACCTTACCTGATCTCCATAGCTTCACGGAGTGTGTCTTCCAAACGATCATAAGAAAGGTAGAGTACTAAAGTCACCATAGCTTAAGAATGGAGAGAAGATATAAAAGATCTCCAGGGAACTATATTAAAGCAAAGAATGGAAGTCTGAGCATGGTTTGTGTTTCCTGTAACTATGGTTACAGCAGAGCCCACTGGTTACTTCTCAGTCCAGCCTCTTCTTCTTCACTCCACAGCTAGTTTGTACTCAGCCTCCTTCCCTGTTTGATAGAACCATGTGACTGAGTTTTGGCCAATGGAAAAAAGAGCAGATATAATGCAATCCAGCCTACAACTGGTTCATTAAAACTTTATGATTTCAGTGATGATGGCTCACCTGTTAATCCCAGCACTCAGGAGGCAGAGATAGGCAGATCTCTGAGTTTAAGGCCAGCCTGGTCTACAGAGTAAGTTCCAGGACAGGCTCCAAAGCTATTCAGAAAACAAAAATAAAACAAGCTTCATGGTCTTCTGTACTCTGTCTCTCCTTTTCTAAACGCTGAATAGACTGGAGAGATGGCTCAGTGGTTAAGAGCATTGACTGCTCTTCCAGAGGACCCAAGTTTAATCCCAGTACCCGCAGGGCAGCTCAGACCTGTCTGTAACTCCAGCTTCAGGGTTCCTGAAACTTTCACACAGACATACATGCAGACAAAACACCTATGCACATAAAATAAAAATAAAATTATTTTTTAAAATTCTAAGGATATACCAGAGGATAACAGCACAAGACATACACTACATCTCCAAAACTCACGTAGAAAGCCATCAGCTAAAAAAATGCACAAAGTAAAAATATTTATTTGGATTAAAGATACAAAGAATGCAAAGAAATGGCCATGGTGTGTGTGTGTGTGTGTGTGTGTGTGTTTCACAGAGCACAGAGCTGGGTGACAGTCACTGTCTTCCTGATGGACACTAAAAATGCATGGTATAGTTGTATCTTTCCAATAACATCAGCAACCATAACACACTACCTTTTGCTAAAGACTAAGTGCCTGGTCCATTCTTCCCCTTCCTGCTGCTGACTTCATCTCTCAGAGGCACAGGAAACCACAGGGGATGGAAGTCGTGGACCTGATTCTGAAAAGAAAGAAGAACGCGGTTGGTGACTGGATGATACAGGAAGTGACTGTGTGACTTGGAATCTATAGCAGAGAAAAAAAGCTGAAACGTATTGGCCATGCTGTGTAGGCTTAATTCTTTAAGAGAAAAGTTAAATATGGCCATATGCTCAGAAGAAAATTGGCACTGAAGATTTTATGTTTTAAAGGTCTTTTTTAAAAGTCTGAAACTCCAGGTATTCTGTTCTTTATGGAAGATAAGTAGAAAGGCATTTGAAGAAATTAGTGATATTTCACAAAAGCCCTACATTACCTTAGACTTTTAAAAGTATTCAGTAAGGAAGGAAGGAAGGGAAGGATGGCGGGAGGGAGGAAGGAAGGAAGGTACATAAAGCCAAGAATGAATACCTGTGAGTATAGATAGGATTGAGAGAGTAGAAATGGTACAAATTTTTTTCTTAATTCTGTAAAAATTGTGTTAGAAGATCTAAAACTTTCCAAAGCTACTCCACAATTCTGAGGACAAATAGTGTAAAACTCAGTGATATATCTATGCTACCTGGATTGCTGCTTACATGGGGATGTGTTGTTGATGGTACAAGTGTCATCTTAGAGTGTGCCAGAAACAGATAATGCACTTCCACTTCCAGAGTTTCCTTCATAGAGAATGAAATGATGAAACTGTAATGAGCAGGTTAATATGACAAGAAGGAGGAAAGAGCCTTAAGCCAGAGGAGAGATTTTTCAGAGTTTTCCTGGTATGTTGTTTTGTTTTGTTTTTTTCAGAGCCAAGGCCAGAACGCAGGGCCTTGCACTCTATCACTGAGCTAAATCAATGTTTATAATGCTCTGGGCTCAAAACTGGCTCAAGAAAGCAAACCAGCATATGACTGACAATGTCTCTACTAGGTCCCACTAAGATAAAATAAGCGTCCAAGTAAATGCCTGGGATCCACAGTATAGATTCAAAATAGCACTTGCTCATAGAAAACCTTCTGGTAAGGTTTGGATTACATTTTCACTGTGCCCATAATAGCCTCTTCTCCATCCTTAATGTAGCTCTGTCCTCTGCCCACAGGTAATGCTCTCAATGTCCTCCTCCTTTTCCTCCTCCTCTTTCTCTCCCCCCCCACCTCTTCCCCCCTTCTTCCCCTTTTATATGCTTGTCAATGCTTGTCATTTCTTACCCGTCTTCTGTTCCGTGTGGCCCTCTAAATAATAATGAATGAACATAATAATAATTATTACAATAATCAACCTTGAGGTAGGGCCAGTATCCCTTAGGAACCAAACTTAGAGAAGCAGGTAGCAAAAGTACCGCTGGGTGGGGACATTCAGTAATTCGGACAGTGAGGTACACTGTAGACCCTGCCAAGAAACAGAAAACTGTTTTTGCTGAGTTTTGGTATTCAGCTTGGAAATTAAAAATGTATTTTCCAGACTGATAGCTGGATTGATTGAATATAGCCAAGAGAGACCAATAATATCAGATTCAGCTAGAGTCGCTGGCTTACGAAGCTTATAATGACCCATGCCATCCAAACTCCATCTGTCCCCGCACAGAGCAAAAAAACAAGATTTTTTTTTAAAAAAGGAATTCTGGCTTGTATCCTTCAAGACTTTAATTATAGCATTAATCTCTGCTATTCCCTTGGTGTTTGATATTATTTCTGGCTCATAGAGTTGTCTTTTCTACCACAATAAATCATAAACTGCAGGTCAGAGTGACTATTTTGCTGATTACTTGGTATATTTCTTCCAACACTGTATACATAGCTTGTTAAAATAACCACAGGGTGGACCTGTGGTCCTCTAAGTTCACCACTATAGGTGGAGGCATTCAATGTCTCTGTCAGCCAAAATGGTCCATGTTATACAATGATATCAACTATCTATGGAATAGCTGATGCAGGAATCTTACTAAAGCAGAGAACATCACTCTTCTCACATTGCATGTTCATCACAGCCTGGGTATGACAGCAGCCTGAACGGCCTTCACTCTAGGATTCAGGCTACTGCTGCTATGGAGACCCTGATTATCTTATGGAGGAGAAACATGATGGGAATTCAGCATCTTGAGGTTCTTGCCCAGGGTAACATACTGCACTCTTGACCTGCTTCCTTATCATCAGCTAAAGTGAGCCAAGTGGCAGCTGAGGTGCCCTAATGGAATCCTTCCATCTTGACGACACTCCAAGGAGAAAAAAATGGAGTATCAGGCAAACTGAAATTCAGTTCACTGACCTGATGGACCTGAACTTCTTCTCTAAGGACCACAGTGACATTTGGGAACCTAAGGAATGAATGTCACCTCAAAGACAATTATAGAACTTTCAGAAAAATCTGAAAAATTATTTGTAGAGACTG
The DNA here is from genome assembly GCA_004025045.1 of Sigmodon hispidus. Lineage (NCBI taxonomy): Eukaryota > Metazoa > Chordata > Mammalia > Rodentia > Cricetidae > Sigmodon > Sigmodon hispidus. Next base: position 45,817 of record PVIH01008370.1, on the reverse strand, counting down.
CACAGCTATAAAAATGTTACAGGATTCTTCTCTCAGAAATCAAGGCTTTCAATCTGTGCAAGGCTTCCAGATGTAAGGTCAGGTTCAAGTCTGGAAATAGTGTTAACTCTTTGTCCGTGATTAAGTCTCTACTCAGAGACCTGGATGATTTCTATGTATTGGGCATATAATGCCTTGAGGGTGCTCTGGCCTATTCATCATTATCGTAAGTATCTGCTGCCAGGCTGTTCTGATTATCACTAATTAGCCTCGCTTTGTCAGTGACTGCTCTCACCTTCCCTCTATTATTCTGAAATTCACCAGCCACATTTACACTGAAGAGTCCATCTATGAAGCAGCATCCCCAGCTGCTGCCTCCAGCCTTCAAAGTCACACTGGAAAGCTTCCCAAGAAAAAACTGGAACCCTGCCTGATGTCCCTCCCATTAGTGTCATAAAGGTTAAATAAATTGAATGTCCCTTATCCCAAATACTTGAGTCCAGAGTAGTTGAGATTTAAGATTTGGGAATATTTGCAAATGCATAATGAACTACTTGGATTATGGTATTGAATCTGAACACAAAATTTATTCATGTTCTGTGGGCAACTTACACAACTAGCCAAAATGTAATTTTATATATTTCTAGTGTAACTTGATTTTGACATAACCCATCATGTGGGAGCAATTGTAGAAATTTCCACTATGGAAAATTTTTGTGATTAAAAAAAATGGATTTTGAGGTATTTTGGATTTGAGAGTTTTGAAATAAAGATACTCAATATCCTCTGAGACTTTGAGTAAGACAGAAAGAGAGTGTATTACTTTTTAGGACTGTCATAAAGCACTACAGGCTGGGATTATTTTCTAGGGCTGCCATAAAGCACTATTAACTAGGTAGCTAAAACAAAAAGAAATTTGCCTTTAAAGTTACAGTTCTGCAATCTAAAAATCAGATTAAAATAGAATTGCTTTCCCCTGAGGCCTCACTCCTTGGTTTACAAATGGATGCTTTTTTTATTATGTCCCCAGATGGTCCCTCTGTGTGGCAGCCCAGGTGTTTTCCTCCTCCAGCACCAGGTCTATTGGAACAAAGTCCCACCTTAATGTCTTTGTTTAACCTTAATGACCTATTTAAAAACTATTTAAGTCAAATGAATGACCTTTAATTTTTTAAAGTAGATGCTTCACAGAAAGCCACACTGAAGCTTGGAAATTCAAAATATGAATTTGAAGACAAGCCAGCTGAGTCCACAACAGTCTTACTTAAGTAGCATCTTGACTGTGACTGACAGGATCATAAATTTAACCTGGTTTACATTTCTCCGGTGTAAAAAATTAATTTTTGGTCATGTTTGGTTTTATTTGGTACCTGGAGGTATTTAGAGTTCCGTTACTCCAAACAACAGTATTTCGGTATTTTGACAGTCGTTTTAGAGACTGTCACCATCCCTTTCTCTGATCTTTCTGATGCACTCAGAAATATCCGCCCCACCCACAGTCCCTGTAGAGTGCATGACAAAAGTATCTAAATGTAAAAGCAGCTACTTGGGATCTCGAAATGGTACCTTTAAGGTCAAGTACTTCAATCTATGTACGTGTAACTTATGTAACTGTTTGCCATGGACTGTTAATACTTCAGAATCCACTACATTAACTCTTTTCATCTCCAGTAGCCCCACCTTCATCCCCATCTTAAAGGCTTTAGTAAGCCACTCTTGGTAAGTGTTAGTCACATTGGAATCTATTCTGGCAGGAAATAATTTTATACACTAGTGTGACATTGTGCAGGAGATGATTTTACACACTAGTATGACATAGTTAAAACTGCTAAAAGGGTCATATGCAGACACTATATAAATGTTCATAAAGCTGCAGCAGCTTGTGATGAATAGTTACTATGAAAGAGATGCTGAGGAAGTCCATGTTAGTCTGTCACTACTTCTGATGAAAGATTAAGCCCTACTTCACTTCCTCCTAAACCCCCTATGAATGCCTTTCAGGGTCCTGCTTTAAATAAGTACACTGCTGGCAAAGGATTCTGGGAACTATATTCCTAGGCATCCAGCCTCTCTCACCCAGGAAAAGATGGTGAAAGGTACTAGATGTGAATATACACACATATTTATTTCTAGAAATTACTGGAAATAGCCTTCATGAAAATGAAGGATTAAAGAAGCATGTAAGATCCTAAAACCTAAGAGTTTGAAACACAGAGAAATAAGGTAATTTTCCAGAATGATGACAGAAAGAAATTCTGAGACAACATGCTGTGTCATGGAGAATCCAGTCCAGGCTAGAAGAAATATGGAAGAGACTGGAGTGAAGTGCAAGAAATGCAATTGGGTAGAGCTCAGCCACTGCTGACAGGACTTGACAGCCCCCACCCCCACACCCCCACCCCCAGAAAGACAAAGAATAGGGACAAGTACAGATAAGCAAAACACAAACAACAAGGCGATCATTAACTCCAGGAGAAATAAAAAGAGGGCATCATTTGGCTAGTGACAATATTTTAGTCATAAAACTAAAACCACTAACTCCAATTAATCAAATGCGCATTATAATTATATTGAAATGGAAAGAAAGATGGGTCAAGGTGGTAATATAAGAAAGTAAAATCTTGGCATCTTGTGATAAAAGGAATAGTTTTGTTCAAAAGACAATCCATCTCTAAAGATATAATATGATCATTTGTATTTCAGAGATGAAGGTACATACTAGAATAACTAAAAGATATTAAAATGCTTTCTTCTAGGACAGTATTAATGGAGATAGAAAAGGAGAGCGTCGATTTTTGTTGTGAGCCTTCCAGAATGGACTATTTAAACTGTGCATGTGCATTAGCTAAATATACAGCACGATAATTACGTTTATGGAGGGTGAGAAAATAAAGACACAAGCTATAACTTCAGTGTCCCTATGATTACCTAGAGGCCTTGTTTACAGCACATGATGGTAGACACGGGGTAGAAATCTAAAGGCTTCTGTTCCTTGTCTCAGGAATCAGGAGTGATGGAGAAGCTGAGTGGATGAAAGCGGAACCTCACTGAGCAGTCCCTCTGAGAACTCCTGACTGCTGTCCAGTCTCTATCCGGTCTGAAAAGCTCCTTGCACTTGAGCCCCCACATCACAAGTTATTTCCTCTCACCTCCCAAATCCCTGCAGCTCCCAGTCCCGAATATCAGCTCCCAGCTTAAGGGATCCGCAAAAACTCCTCCAAAGCATGTGCTCATTGATAAGTTGTTTTCTTTGTTTCTTCTCCTTAGATGTGGGAACAAAAAAAAAAATTACTATTTTTCCTAAACCTGTATATTCCTTCAATTTAGCATGAATTTCAACATTTCAATATGTATTTTGAAGCAACAAATCACAAATGACAACGTAGTCACAAATTATAGTATGAGAACTATTTGGGACACACAAAAGGGATTTCTTTATTTGGGAAAAGTTGAGGGTCATGTAACTCTCCCTCTAAGATTCCATGAGTCTATACCATGGATATTATAAAAATTATGATTTCCAATGAGTGTGTGTCCTATTTTCATTCATTTATTTTGAGGAACATTTTTAAATTTCTAACACATCTAGTTACAGTTGCCTTTTAATATTTTTGTGTTCTGTGAGACAGATGTTACTATGTAGGCTGGCCTCAGGGTCACCTAACTCCTTTTCTGCCTATGCTCTAAAAGGGGGAGGGGCTTAGCTCAAGGTCACACTGACAAGTTCCAGCTTCCCCAAACAAAACTGACCTCAAATTGGCAGCCTCTGCACCCTAAATTATATGATCATAGGGTAGCCAATAATCATTCTACTTAGGGTGATAACCTGGTGGTGACAATAAGCAAGTGGATTTAAACAGGTGCCCTCATGCATAATTTTTTAGATCAAATCTTGATATTAATTATAAGTATATAATTTAGTACACCCTATATGTGTTTTAATATAAAGGTTTATATAAATGCATTAATTTTTAAGAGATATCATCAACAAATCTAACAACAAATATTACAAAGCATGTGGAAAGAAATGAGCCTTTACTCACTGCTGATGGGAATGCAAATATTACAGAGATTGTGGAAAGCAGTTTGGAGATTGCTCAAAAGTTCAAAAGAGAGCAGCCATAGGACCCATTTATTTTACTCCTAGCATACAACCAAAGATTCCATCCTACCACAGAGATCCACATTCCAATATTAATGTTGCCTTATTCACCTTAGCAAAGAATTGGAATCACCCTAGTTGACCATCAACAGATAATTGAATAATTAAGAAAAAAAATGAAGTTAAATAATTTGCAGGAAAATATATGGGCTCAAAATATAAAATGTTTCCCCTCCTCCTACTCCTCCCAGTTCCTCTATGCTCCACATCAGAGCCACACCCTTCACCCCCCCCCCCATCAGAGCCACATCCTTCCTGTTCCTCTTTAGAAGACAAACAGGCATCTAAGGAATAATAAGAAATAAAATAAGAAAAAATAAAAGAAAAAAGAGACAAAGAAAAATCACAAGAAGCACATGTAGACTCAAAGGCACACACACTCACACATATACATGAATCCCACATAAACACAGAACTGAAATTCATAATATATATTTGAAAAGAATCTATAATTTTTTTAAGCCTTGATTGAACATTACAAGACAAAGAATCTCCAAACATGTTAAATTCATTTTGTGTTGGTCATCTATTTCTGGGCATGGGGCCTATCCTGAAGAGTGGTTTGTTTCCCCAGTAAGATTCCCTTGGAAGAAACTAAACTTTGATATGGAGATAGCTTCTGGGAAAGGGATCAGGGCATGTGTCCACTTCTCCCTTCAGCTCGAGGATGCCATATGCTGCAAACCTGTGCAGGTCTGTGCATGCTGCCTCAGTCTCTGTGTGTTCATATGTGCATTGGTCCTGTTCTGTCTCCTTGGTGTCTGCCATCATCTCTGATCTCCTCTTCCACAGAGTTCCTCGAGGCTTAGAGAAGGGGTTTGATAGGAACATTCTCTTTGAGGGCTGAGTGCCCAAAGGTCTCTCATTCTCTGCATACTTTCAGACTGTGGGTCTTTGTATTTGTTCCAATCAACTGCACAGGTTTTAAATGAGGCTTATTTAAAGAATAGGACCAAGCAAAGAGAATCTGACAGTCATTCAGCTGGTCCTAAGAAGTGAAGAATGCAGACCTCAAGTGAATGTGTCATTCCAGATACAGATATCTGCAGATATGAGAGTAAATGACCATGATTAGAAAAAGGATTAGGAAAAGTGACGTTTTGTCAGCTATGACTATGGTAGTGAAGAAGCTGAAGCAATGGTGTACATCACCTGCCAAAATTTAGATAAGAGTGTGGTGAAATAATCCTTTTATACAACTCTGTAAAGATGTGTTGCTCTTGTTGGTATAATAAAGGGACAAATGTCCAATATCTAGGCAGGAGGAGTTATAGGTGGGAGAGCCAGACAGAGAACTCAGAGATGAAGAAGGGCAGAATCACCAGGAGACACAGAGAAAAACAAGATGAACCTGCCATGCTGGAAAAAGATACCAAATCACATGGTAGTACATAGATTTTATATATATATATGTACATATATATAATATATATAATATTATATATTCTGTAACAACCCTATATAGTCAGTAACAACCTTAAGCTATCAGCCAAACATTTATGATTAATAATAAGACCCTGTGTGGTTATTTGGGAACTGGCTGATGGGACAGGAAAGTCACCCTACACATAAGTTTGTATTCAAAGGTCTAAAAGTTAGCTTATAGACCAGTCATTCCATAATAAATCTGTGATTGGAGGCACATTAAAATCATACAGCTCCTTGAAAATTTACGGGTGTTCAAGACCCACAGAAATTCTGACTTACCAGACCCAGATGAGGCCAGAGTTCAGTGCTGATATATTGTTTAAGAGAAATTTGAATATAAAACAACAAAAGATTAAACCCAACATCTTTCAAATCTATTGAAAATATAAAATTGCTTCCTTGCTGCCCTCAGAAGATTCAGAGGCAGATTACCCTTCATGCTAGATTTCCCCAGTTCTAATCTGTGGGTTGTAAGACATGTTTTCTACAAGTCATCTTGGCACAGTGAAGAGAAACCCATTACACTGAACATATACTCAACTTCAAGGAGCAGCTTTATTTCAGAAACATGAACTTACAAACATGTGTCTCAATGTCAAGGGAATGCAGGGACATCCCTTTAGCTTTGAATTGTGATTATATATGATAGAATCCCTCTTCCTCTCTCTACAGTGCCACAGCACTCTTGATATAGCAAACTGCGACATGGTACAGCTTTGGGACACCACACATTCTAAAAGGTGATTAGGTTGACCAGTTATTTCAAGATGTTGTGGATGAAACTAAAAACAAACAAAAACGAAGATCTCCTTCTGTAGATCATCCTTAGATTCTTAGAAACTTAGAGAACATTCCAGAGGCTCCTGCTAGAATCCCTCTGGTACTCAGTGTACTTGAAGTGGTGGAGTTCATGATGCTAAGAGCATTCCTTACTCATCTACCTAATTGGTGGCTCTCTACTTCATTTTAATTACCTGGAGGACATATCAGCACATACATTATTTGACTCTACTCCCAAATTCTAGATATGGTAGGTCTGATGTTTTGATTTCTAGGTGAGAGCATTTAATAAGAAGCCAGTCCTATGACTACCGTTCCTTGTTTATTACAATCTCATTATAACACTAAATTATCCATCCTAGTAGTATCTCCAGTCACCATCTTTGAACATGTATTGTTAAAAAGCATGAGCTTAAACTAAGCATGCTTAGGAGAGTGTTGACCTCTCTGTGCAGTTCCAGGCCCTTCCAACTTGAATACAGGTATTTCCCCTGGTAAAAATCCAGAGACACTGCTTTGGAGTATCCCTGTTTCTCCTTGCTTTCTGCAAATACTAAGACATTCATCACTCTTTGGTCTTTTAGTTGTACTTGGTTTGTGCACACCAAGGACTAGACCCATAAACTCTAATTGCAAGGCTGGAGTCTAACATTGTACTTCTGATACACCCAGGTAATGCTAATACAGCTAGTAATGCTAATACACTTGAAGACCACTGTTCAGGAACTCTCCTTGGCACAGGACACCCAGCATGCAAGGCCATAGCCCACTCTGCTGGGAATGCACCTCCCTCATTTAGACTTGGTGTTAAACACATGTTGCTCTTTGTAAATATGATACATTTTTAAGTCATTTTTAAGTACCTAATTCAAAGAATCCATATCCTTAGAAAGCTGAAATCATTTAACTTATGTGCTTGTTGATGGAAATGAGCACTAAGATTGGCATCTTGTGTTACTGTCCTATACGTGGAAACACACAGTCTAATTGCACCCAAGAGAAGATGGCCATTAAATCATATTTTTGTTCTTTTAACTTTTATTTTATTATCCTGTTATTCAATACTAAATGGCCAGTGACAAAAATAAAGCTGTTGATTCCTGTAAGCTTTTATTATTAGCCATTGCTGATAATAACTTTTAGCACAGACCCAATATAGCAATAACTCCACCATTTAAGTCTCTGACTCTTAGATTGTAAGAGAAAATGAAGAAATGCAGGAGGCTGGAGCCTACATCTCATCCCTTCTCCTCCCAGAGGCTGCCCTTAGCCTGACCTTTAACATCTGGCAGCTTCTTTATCTAATCTCTCCAGTTGCCCTCACTCCCAGAAGGAGGAGGAGGAAGAGGAGGTGAAGGAGGAGGAGGAGGAAAAGAACTGAATTCAAACAAAACTTGCCAGAGTCTTATGTTTATATGGTTGACTCTAGTAGATTATTAGCATATTAGGAATTTTTAAAATCCTACATACTAATGGGACAAGGGGACACACCACCACATGCGTGTATTTTCTAATCCAGTTAAAGACATCTAGTTCTTCAAACATCATTCCTTCCAAAATTTGTATTTATCCCTTTAATTAGCACATAGTAACAGGTTTTCTTATGGCATTTTCTTAGTTCTGGTCAATCCATGGCCACCCATCCCTCAGCGCTCCGCAGCCTTTCCATTTGTCCCCTCCTGCCCCCAGCTCTTCCCTTCCCACATCCACATCAAACGCATGAGCATGTTCCATCACCCTCCCATCCCTCTTTTCCCACATAGTGAGCCCCTTTCTGATCTCATGACCTCTACTCACACTTACTCTCACCCAAGTATATGTATGTACAAACTACAAAAAAGAGAAAGAGAGTATTTAGGTTTTGTCTTTCTGACATGAGTGACCTTGTTTAATACATTTTTTCCAATTCTATTCATTTTCCTGAAAACCTCATAATACATTTTTTACAGTTGAATAATATTCCATTGTATAAATGCACCACATTTTGGCTATCCATTCATCTGTTGGCAGGCATGCAGGCTGATTTTACTTCTGTGCTTTCATGAAGAGAGCATCACTAAGCATGAACATGCAAGTGTCTCTAAATACAGAGCTCTTTGGGTGTGTGTCCATGATAGGATGTCTGGGTCCTATTGAGAATCTACTTTTACCTTTGTGAGAAACCTCCACAGTAGTTTGCATTGTGGCTATACCATTTTACACTCCCGCTAACACTAAGTAATATCCCCACAAGATTTTGTCACCTCTTATCTTGATGATTGCTGTTCTGATTAGGATATTTGACATAGAAACATACAACATCCTTTCTTTTACTTTTTGAGATGTGCATAACATGATGGCTATTCAATGTGACTCTTCTGTACAACAGCCTCCTGGAGCTCCTTATTCCTATCCAACCAAAGCTCAGTGCTCATTGATCAACCTCTTCCTATCCTCCTTCCCATATACTCTTCCCACCATTCTTCTACCCAGATCTATGAGACCAACATTTTATATTCCACATACAAATGATATCATAAGATCACATGGTACCTGACTTTCTATCAATGACTTAGTTCACTTCACACAATAATCTCAAGTATTTTATTATATATCTACCACATTTTCTTCACCTATTCATTGGGTCATTAATGGATATTTAGATCTGTTTCTTGGTTGTTGTGGCTGTTGCAATAAACATGGAAGCACACATATTTTTCTAATATACTGATTTAATTTTTTTTGAATATGTATACAAGAGTGGGACAGCAGGATCACACAGTTGTTCTATAATTTTATGTGTATGAGTGTTTTGTCTGTATATATGTCTATGCACCAGGGGTGTGCCATATCACAGGAGGCCAGAAGAAAGTACCTATTGTAAAATATTATTTTAAGATGTGTTAGTTTTGTTTATGTTACATTTGTTTAAGTCTGTGAAACTATGTTACTATGTTGTCTAAAACATTTGATGATTGAATAAAGAACTGAATGGCCAATAGTGAGTCAGGAGAGAGAAATAGTCAGGGCTAGATAGCAGAGAGAATAAATATAAAGAGAAATATGAAAAAAAGAAGTAGCCAGAAAAGAAGGAGGACCCCAGGGGCCAGCCACCCAGCCACACAGCAAGTCACAGAGTAAGAAACAAAGAAATGTAATTAAAAAAAAAGGAAAGCTCAGAGGCAAAATGTAGTTAAAAAGAAGAAGCAGGACAATTTAAGAAAAGCTAGTAGAAACAAGCCAAGCTAAGGCCAGGCATTTGCAAGTTAGAATAAGCCTCTGTGTGTGTTTATTTGGGATCTGGATGATAGGCTTTCCAAAAAAATAAAGAGCAAAACAACCAACAAAGTGTCAAATCCCTTTGGACTGGAATCACAGACAATTTTGAGCCTTTATGTGGGTTCCACGAATCAAATCCAAATCTAAAAAGGCAGCCAGTTCTCTTAACTGCTGAACCATCCCTCCAGCCATTTTTAGTTCCCACCAGCAACCAATAAAAGGGTCTGTTGCTCTGCATTCTTACCAGAATTTAGGGTTCTCCAGTTTACTTTTCTAAACAATCTTAGTTTCTAATATGTGTGTGGTCACATCTTGTGGTTTTGATTTGCAGTATTCTCCAATACACAAGCATTTTCTCATGAGCTTCTTTGTGTGTGTGTGTTTTTTAACAGCTCTTCTGGATGATCCTGAAAGCCAATCAGAGGGGATACTTCTAGATGCATCTATTTAACCACTCAATTCCCACCCCAATATCCTGGACAGGAGTGGAAACACTTTCCCCATTACCTGTTGCCTCAGCTTGAGATTTGTATCATTTACTTATCTATCAACAATGCAGGAAAGTAGAATAATCCATTACTAGAAGCATCCTTAAACATGAGGATGAGCTCATGGGTTACAACAGCAAATTAGAGACATCCTGGCTTCTACAGATTGATGGATTCTTACTCATAAAATATCATTTCATGAGTCACCATGATCACCTTGTCTGGTATCCTAGGGTCTTTCCAAGCAAGGATATTTGATATGTTCAATTCATAATTCAGGACACATTTTGCTTTCTTGATAAAACAGAAGATGTAGGTTCACTTGTAAAGAATAGACATTTAATTGGGATTGGGTTTATATGTAAGTACAGCATAAATAAATAACAGCATACTGAAAAAATCAGCTTTTCCTAAATGGCCACTTCTATCACTGCTGCTTCTGCTATTTATCATAAGAAGAAATTTCCTATTGCTCAAGCTTCAGATGTCTTGAGCCATGTGCCACTCACACATCCCAGAGGCTTATTTGCTAATATTCTCTGCACCTTGAGATTATAATATTATTTTCATAGAATAGGGGTCTACTGCCTCCTCCACTCTCTTTATCAGGAACATGGTTTGCTAGTGACACCCAGGTCCTCACCAGGGGACCTGTAGCTCTGTTCTTCTTTTGTTGTTCTTTAAGTACTTTGGAAGGTCAGGATTAATAATCGTCATCCTTATTATCACTACCATCACACCCATCAGCGATATACGTTATACATTCTTAAGCACAAATGTGTGCTATAAACTGGTTTTTCTCTAACTCTTAATTCAAGGTCAGTATTACTGGCAATCAAACACTCTGTTACTACCTCATACTCTTTGCAGCTCTTGGGGGAGGAGATAATTAGAGTTTTCTCATTTAATTACATGTAATTATCTAGCAATTATTTTTTATGACCTTTTATGGTCACTTTTATGTTTTTTATTTTGGTGGAGGTTTCTTTGGTTGTTGGGGGCGTTATTTGTTTGTTTTTTCTAAACAAGACCTACTGTATCCCAAGATAGCCTTGAACTCACTATGTAGCTGAGGATAATCCTGAAATTACCATCCCCCTACCTCTATGTCCCTACTGCTGAGAACACAAGCATGCTTCCCATGCCTGGTTCTGTGTTGGATATGCATGTGAGAAATGCATACCTGTCAACTTTTGAGAATTGGTTTTTCTTGATTTTATTTGAATACTTACGTTGTGACATTCTTCAAGTCATGAAGACTTCTTTATGTTTAAATATATCCTCTGGTAAAAATACTGACCCATTTCTATAAAACACAGTGAGTATAGCTAACAGATTGTTCTGAAAATGTCAGGGACCATAAACATTTTTATTAATGTTATAAGCTATAAATATGCCCATTGAAAGAATCAAGTCCTCAATTTTTACTAATAAAATGCCAGCTTGCCAGTTTGAATACTGTTACCTATATTTACCTATATCACACTAGATTTTTAAAAATAAATCTGAGAGTTCATTTTGTCTAAAAAAATAACTAATACATATGAAAGTAACCTTTTAGTTTTATTTCATTTAATTACCCTAATGCTTACATCAAAGAATTTTCTAGAATTTTAGACTAGAGAATCTTAAATAGAATCATACTCTCACATAAATTGTGAATAAAGTTTATAACCATTTAGAAATCTTTCTATCCGGTCCTTTGATCATCTCTAAAAGTACATATTTCCTACTACTTCAAATGCTTAATTGATTTGAGGTTTTGAAGATGTCTTCCTTCAAGCAAGCGAGGTGAAATCTCTTGAATATCAAACCATTGGTATGTACACTGGAACTTAGCCAAGTAAACCTAAGCTATTTTACACAACAGTCCTTCAGCTACTTCATGAAAGCTACCAGGGTCACCCAAAGCTTTTTCATCTTCCAGTCCCTAGTTCCTTCCTTCATTCCCAACAGGCTATGTTTTCCTGAATTCAAGTTCTGTCCTGTCTACCCTCTCAAGAGAGGTACAGTTCCTCACGGTACACTGCAGACACAGAAAGCTCTGGTGACCACTCAGTGGGAAATCATACTAGGCTGCCTCCCCTCCTATGCATTGCCGTCTTGTGCAGTCACTCGGCCTCAGACACCCAGCTGCAGGCACTCAGATGCAAATGCCCAGCCACAGATGCCTAGCTGCAGGCACTCAACAACGGGCACACAGCTGCAGGCACCCAGCCACAGATGTCCAGCTATAGGCACCCAACAGCAGGCATCCAGCTGCAGGCACCCAGATGCAAATGCCCAGCCACAGATACCCAGCCACAGATGCCCAGCTGCAGGCACCCAGCTTTAGACAATGTTAAGATGCTCCCTCATAGGCCCTGCCTCTCATCCTGCCTTCCAGATGAGAACTTCAGCTGCAGACAATTGGAACACTCCAGATCCTGCAGTTCTCCTAAGCATCCTGCCCTCACTCAGGTCCCTGATGCCAAATACAGATGCCATCAGTACTCACCAAAATAGCATCTAGCATGCGTCAGCATCATCAGTGTGATCTGCTTATGCCAACAGCTCCTTGCTCATTTGTAGTTCACCAACTTGACTTTGTATTAGAGATTTCTGAGGAAGTTTGACAAACACTACTGTCCCTGGGCTACCTACAGAGGCTTGGATAAAATTAGACTGACTAGAATTGGCAAGGTACTTTAAAAAAAAATATTCTCACATGCAATCAAGACTAAACATAGTGAAGAAACAGATTCATCCAGGCTATGCTTATGCACTGAGTATATTTTCTCTATCATACAACTATGGTTTAAATGTGTACCATCCCCTGCAAGCTCTTGTGCCTAAATAGTAGTGGTGATGGAGGTCAAAGAACTTATGGAAACCTTGGAATTAGGAAGTGGGTCACTAGCAGGTATTGAAAAGTGTAGCCACCCCACTTCCTGCTGGCCTGTACTTCAGGAAAATGTCATAAATTATACAAATGGCTGTGAATGTTCTTCTGTAGGCTGTGAATTATCATGAATAATAAAGAGACTGTTTTGGCCTATGGCAACCCATCTTATAGTCAGGCAGGAAATCCAAACATAAAGGGTACAGAGGAGGGCAGAGTCACATGAACTGCTGCCCAAGAAAGCAAGATGTAATAGAACACAGGTAAAGCCAGTAGCCATGTGACAAGACAGTGATTAATAGAAATGTGTTAAGCTGTAACAGCTAGCTGATTATGAGCCTAAGCCATAAGACAAACAGTTTGTAATTAATGTAAGCCTTTGTGTGATTGTTTGGGACTGCTGGTCCAGATTTCAGGCTAGTCTAGGCCAGAGACTCTTACTACAAATGGCTCCTACCACCACAGCCAGAGTCTCAACCACTGTGCCTCTCATGAATTTGTAAGGTAAAATAAATTCTTCCCTGAGCTGCTTCTTGTCTGGAATTTGGTTAAAGCAATGAGGCAGGTAACAGACCGCTGGGTCAGTAGTAGATGGTTCCCCTAGTTACCTTCCACCAATACTCCAGGTTATTAGTGTAGGCACCTACTATTGAATGTTGAGTAAATAAATGATTACAGATTCCCTTAAGACATTCATCTTTGGAGAAAGACAACCTCAACTCTTCATTCTTCACCATTGATTTTTGGGTTTATCTTTGCATTTATTGCCACCTGGCAGACCTGGAATGCCTTCACAGACTGCTTACATCTTCCTTAGCTTAACCACATTCATTTTGCCATCTCCTGTCTCTTCATATCACATCACTCTACTTCCTCACCCAAATGTGTCACAGATAATCTTTATTTGGGGATGTCTGTGTGTCTTGGGTTACGTTACTACTCCACAGCATCACTTTCCTGAGGTCATCTCCTCTGTCAGTCACATACCCATAGCTTGCCTTTCATACCACTGACCACTGCTTCCCAGCGACATTTTCAGGGTCCTACTCTGCCACCAGACTTAAATTGTGTCAGTCCCTCAGGGGTTGTTCCCTTAGTCGCATTTAAATTATTGTAATCCTGTTAATTGCTTCAACTGTTGCTTTTGAGCAGAGAATTTCCAACCTTCACCTCAGACCTTTATCCTGAAGTATGAAATGAATTTAAGAATATCTCACAGTCCTCTCCAATACAATACATTCAAAATATAAACCATTGTCTTCTCATAGAAACAATATTCTTCTAAAAAATTATCTGACTTGGACCTTATTCTATGATTTTAAGAACTCCCAGTGGTCTAGGGAGATGGCTACTGAATAAAGTGTGTGCTCTTCTGATTCCCAAAACCCATATAAAAGCCAAGCAGGCATGGTAGTTCTAGAGTCCCTGGACTACAGAGATAGAGCACAGGGTCCTCAGGGCAACCTGGCTAGCTAAACTGCAGAAACTGGTGAGCCTTATGTCCGACAAGATGTTATGCCTTAATAAAGAAGAAAATGGTCAAGGAAGACCCCCCAGTACTAACTTAATGAGTGCATATGTACTCCATGCAAATACACATGTGCACCTACACACATGCAAATATGCATATACACCATGAAATATACAGATGGAAAAAAATTCCTAAGAACACCAACATGAATGTACAGAAACTCTCCTATGATTACTCTGCTCAGTATCAGCTTAGCAGAACCCTTTTTTGAAATGTATACCCCAAAATAATTTGTTCCCTAGTTTCCCTATCTAGACATAAGCATTTCTCTGGTCATAAGTTCATCCTTCCTCTTCTTCGTCAAAACAATTACCAAATTTTGTTAACTCTCCCTTTTGAAAACTTCCTATACAAAACATCTATTTAGCATTTTCTAACTCCCAGGTATAATCCTGGATTCTGGATATAATGTTGTAAACAAGGAAGCTACAACTTTTCTTTTACCATCTCCATAACCACTATCTGACAGAGTTCAGTCAGAGAAGCAGACCTTCTGGATGGTAAGAGTTTTAGAGATCGACCTTGTGCAACTGTGGGAGGCAGTTGACTAGTTTCTGTCCAGCTGTTGCTTCTTCGTGTGATACTGGCTTGAAGTCAGCAGGGTGGGCAGTGAGGAAGGAAAGATGGGCAGGAAGTGGAGAGAGAGGACAGGCTTACTCTCATGTGGGTAAGTTGGAACAAGAGGACCCAAAGGAGCCTCTCTCTGCTGCTACCATCAAGCTCCCAGCTTCCACAGTGTGGGTGGCCTACAACAGAAGACAACACCCTCTATCCGCAGTCTAAACCCTTCTCTGGCTTAAGGGTGGGAGAAACCAAAGAGGCTTCCGAGCCCTAGCTGCTTCCTCTGCCAAGACGGTGAGCCAGCACATCTCTGACTATGAGTGTGAGCTGCCAGAGAGCCTAACCCTACGGCAATTTTCCATATAAACATGGCTGCCTCTTAATACTTCTCTTCGTTTACCGAGGTTCTTGAAGGCAGAGCCTGGCCTGGCCTTTAAGATAGTTTCAGCACATGGCCTTGAGTGTCCTGGAACTCAGTATGTAGACCAGGCCTCTGCCTCCTGAGTGCTTTATCATCAATCCCAGCCTGGAGAAATATATCTTAAGGCCAATACTTACTCAAAACCCAACAAGAATTGCTGGAAATCTGTTTTCAGTTTAACGAAGCTAACCGGGACAAAATTTCTCTCTGCGGATCTGTTCCCTGAGTTGGGAGATTCCTATCTACCCCTGATATGCCCCAGTCTCATTGTGCCTCCTAGGTTGTAAAGTCTGATCAAGTGGCTTACTAACTGAAATCCATGCCACCTCTCCATCAGCAATGTCACAGCACAGAAAGTCCTTTGTTAGGTGAAATCATCAGTATGTCTGAAGGAGGCAGTAAAATCGAAATAACAGCTGCTTGAAAGTGTATTTTTCAGATAGAATGTTGTTGCCACCTCTACCTTTTCAGCCCTGAATCTCAACAGTCATCTCAGAGAGGAAGAGTACATAGGGCGGACTGAGACTGCTCCAATCCATCCCTATGTTGCTGTTTTATGAATGTAGTCTGAAGTTGTTAGGGACGGTACCCAGACCTACAGGCTCTGTGGCTGTGGAAGTAACACATTTCCTATCATGTTTCCTGGGACAGGATCAAGCACAGGCTCTGTGACAAAGAGCTGGCCTGCGGAGAAGAGCAATGGCTTCTCTATGTCTCCCTGCCATTGAGGGCAAACACAGACGGTTCTGCACACCCTGTGTGCCTTCAGGGAAGAATACGTATATCTCAAGTCTCTGCCACAGTGGCATTGGATGCCTTAAGAAGGTTAAGAAGAGGATCCCTGATGCATGAATTCTGGTTGTGTTAAAAGAAACTCAGAGCCAGATATCAGGGAAAAGCTGAAATATCAGAGAGAGAGGAAACACCACAGTCAAATTTCACTCAGCTATCTTCCAGCCTCCTCAGCCTCACTCCTGGTTGCTTCTAATGCTTGCTGTTTTTCTAAACCTGCCTTAAATACCCTTCTTCACCAAGCTGTATCCCATCCAGGTTAAGATTAAAGGCGTGAGCTGCTCTATTTGGTAGTCAGCCTTGAACTCAAAGAAACACAGAAAGATCTACGATTTTAATCCCTGTGCTGGGATTAAAGGTGTGTGCCATTGGAGCCCAGCCTGCACTCACAGAGATTCTCTGGATCCCCGAGCTGTGTGACTTACCACTGCTCTGTTAACCCTGGAACTCCAGGCCTAGTTTGACAGTGCTTTGATCTCTTGATATTCCAGGTTTTATTAAATACGTAACACATCACCACAGATCCCCTGTGACAAACTAAAGGCCAAATGACAAATATCACCTCTGTGGGCACTTGGCTGCTTACATTGCAATACTGATGAGCGAAATACCCTCCAGCTGGTAAATACTTGGATCTCTCCAGGGTCATCTTCCTCAGAAGAGGAGGCCTTCTGAATGTCACCATGTTCCTACCCTCACTCAACTAACCATATTATCTCTTCTTTTGAAAACATATGAAAGCTCTTCCTTTGACCTACAAATACACGGAAAAGCCCCTCCTACTAATTACTGAGACACAGCTGGCATTATGTTTTTCTGAAAAGCAAATTTGAAAACTATTCAGCAACCCAAACAGTTACTGTACTGTCTCTCTGGACACTCAAGAACCTGTTTGAAGAGTTCCAAGCCTTGGTCATGTGTCATTAGAGACCATTTAAAGGCCAACCCAGAAGAGCACATTCTCATTCACTGTAAGTGGCTATGCAGTCTTTCAGAATACTTCGAACACTGCTGGGGTAGGTGTGATCATCACTCAGAAAAATACCACTTCTAAGAAATTATTCCAAAAAATTAACCATTGTTCTACACAGAGCTGTGCAGGAGAATGACCTTATAAGTGTGGGGGGAACTGTGAATAAGTATCTCATAATGAAAAGTAATCATATACATATATATGGATATATTTAAAAACAATGCCAATAAGTATATGTATTGTCATAAAATACTGTCCATTATGCTAGGTAAAAACATGGGGATATAAAATAGAATATTTTGTGTGATCCATGTTATATTTTTAAATAAATTATTAGTTCATATGAACACATAGTTTGGTAGGTAAGTGCTGGCCTAGCCTAAGGTAACTGAAAAACTGGCATCATGCCTTCAAGTATATCCATCCACACTGAGACCTCACATTGACTTTGTCTCTGTCCATGACCACCATGGATCCATAAATTAAGAATAAGTAAATACTTCCTGAAGACCTAAGCCCTTCTTTATGACTCCAAAGTGTTTGTGAAGTATTTGATGCAGAGGTTGAGTGTGAGAGAGATGACTGAGTTTGAATTTTAGAAAAACCTGAAGGGGATTCATAATGTGGATAGAAGGAATTATGAGCAGTGGATTCATCTGGGCAACAAAGAGAAAGATCAAAGGTGATCATGATTTTAATTAAAAACACACTCTCCTCATAGCACTTCCCAACTGGACTATGTGGATAGGTTTATATCAGAAATCTTCCATCTCAAGCTCCATCCTGAAGGAAAGATACCATAAAGGCTTCTGCTTTAGTAGTGGTAAATAAAGAACTAAGACAACAGTTCAGTGGAGGTGAGGCCCAGTTGGAAATCCCAGAGGGGATCCCAGGCCTTTTACATAGTAGTAGTAATACCCAGGTTACCTCAACTGGCATGAACAACGTAGAGACGTCATTCTATCCCCAAAAAAAATTATGATTAATTGGGTAAATAATAGAAGAAATGCCTGTGTGTGACTGGCATTTGGATCTCTGTGTTAATAGACAAAACCATTCATCTTTTTCTGCCACCTTCACAGCTATTCTTTCTATAGTTTTCTCGGACCATGAACAGCAGTGGCCTCAAAGGGAGACCTGAGTTCCTATGCTACCTACAAATAGAAAAGTTCATGCTTAGGAACATGCCAGTCCAGTTTAGAATTCTTAGGGGTACTGTGGGATAAAGATGCTAAGGGAAGCTAGATCTCCTGCTAATTAGGCTAATGTTGTTCAAGAGTCCAGCACACCTGAGTATCAGTATGAGGATGACCAAGCACGGATACCTGGAGATGAGAATGAGCAGGAAACTTCTGGAATAATGGTTTGTCCTGTTTACTCCTGGTGTAAGAATAACTACTATGCCTGGAATAAAAATGATGTGACCTCTGGGATGACATCTACTGGCATTGTATGAAAAAGGTGTGGACTCAGACATGACTAGTAGACTCCAGTGAAACTGAGAATAAAAGGCATTACAAATTATTTTCAAATTTTACTCATGAAAATCTCAAAAGAATTAAGAATGAAGATTTAGTTCTTTGAGGAAACTAGATAGGCTTTGTTTATTTTGAGTGGTTAACTGTGACGAGTGATCAAGCTTCTAAAATCATGATGGTCACTTAAGCTATGCCTTTTACAACATTGAGGGGTTGGGATTCTGTGTCTACATCCAGTGCCTTTGTTTACTTCAGGTACATGCAGATGGGGTGACCTGATTGTAGAGATTGCAGAAGAACTGCACACTTAATTGGAGATGTTCTGCAAGGTGTGCCTCACTAAATGGGCACACTCACAGCTCATCAGGAGTTCCTGGCAAGGGCTGGAGAGACAGCTCAGAGGTTAAGGGCACTGGCCGTACTTCCAGAGGTCCTGAGTTCAATGTCCAGCAACCACATGGTGGCTCACAACCATCTGTACTGAGATCTGATGCCCTCTTCTGGTGTGCAGCATACATACAGATAGGGTACCCATTTAAATAAATTAAAAATAAAAAATAAATAGTTCCTGGCCACTGCCTTAAGTGAGAGACTGGTGGCTTCTGGATTTTCTTATTCTTTTTTCTGTGTGCAGAGGCTTCCAAAAGGCAGAAGCAGTTCATGTCTAGGATATGTAATTTAAATCTTGAAAAGTTCTTGTAGAAAGGGCTCTTCAATCCCCAAAGGGTGTAAGAGCAAAGGAAAGAG
Organism: Sigmodon hispidus; assembly: GCA_004025045.1. Taxonomy (NCBI): domain Eukaryota; kingdom Metazoa; phylum Chordata; class Mammalia; order Rodentia; family Cricetidae; genus Sigmodon; species Sigmodon hispidus. The sequence goes on along the minus strand of PVIH01008370.1, from coordinate 26,338 downwards.
TAAACTAGGCAAGCAGTGATGTCCCTGATTTGCTGGGTGTGACATCACCTGTGTTTGGGGAAACAGTGTGAACCAGGAAGGTCAGGTGCACCGCCTGGAAAGTGGTATCACTGAAAGAGTGTCATGCATGAAGTTAATATCTGACTAGAATGAATGGTTAATGGCATCCTTTCAAGGGTGACTATGTACTTGATTATATAAACCATGATAACTTGAACATCAAAGAGAACCTGTTAATATTTATACCAAATAATAGACATAACATTAGGACTGTCTCAGACCAGTCATAGGGCTTAAATGATGTAATTGTCCCTAAGTTCTATAACCCATGGGCTCATACTGGATTATGCAGAACAGAACAAAATTTTAGTGTAGCATGAACTGCAATTCTCTGACTAAGTACACCTAAGTAGATTTTTCAACCAAAGCCAGTAACAGGCTGAGTACATACCAGACTAAATGTTCAAGATCCAACTGTTTCTAGTGACTTTTTTAAAAATAGAGTGTTATTCAATGTGTAGAATTAACAAAGCTGCTAAGGAAACATGGTGTCCCTCCACTTTGTAAAGATCGAACTTAAAAGCTTAGCCCAATGGAACTTGAAGATAATTTCTAGAATTTTATAGTAAACTGATTTATAACATAAATTATATAAAGGGATATTTTATTTATTTGACCCAATATTTATATTAATATTTGAGAACATAATTCCTTTCATCTGAGATATAAAGGCTTAGTTACATCTTGACAGGTAACAACACAGACAGGTCCTTAGTGGCTCAACAAGTTCAAAGCCATATCACAATACAGCAATGTGAGCCAATCAGCCAGCCTCTCTTTATTCCAACTGAACAACTCTAAATTATAAGAGGAAGTCCCTTCATGACATTTCCAAAATCTCAGCCCTCAAGAAGGGACCACATTTAGGCTTCCCAGAGTCCCCTTGCTTTGGGGAGAGTTTTTCTGTGTGTCTGTTATATGTGTCTGTTTTCTCACTTTACTAAAAGCTTTTCCCTAAAACTAAAACAAATAATATTTCCAGGATTATAGCAAGAGTGGAAGCATTACTACCATTATTCTCAGCATAGTTTCATCAACAATCCAACACCTCCTTGAAGTTCAAGGGCCTGAGGAGGTAGTCAAGGCAAGTTACAGCATTGTGCTGAAAGGCAGAAACAGTCATCTCTCTAGGACAGGAGCTCATGGAGGCTTCCGTTATCCTGGCCATTCTGAAAGCCCATCAAAGGAAGAATTCTGAGCAGGCATTCCAACCCTTGACACACTTCTAAATCTGAGTTTACAAATAGGTATTTGTTGGCATGTCTTCCCCCAAAATCTTTGGTCTATATTTTCTTTCTAGCTCTGTGGGTTGGAAAGTGTGCTCTATCTAGAATCCTTAAGGGAGAGAGAGCCCAGGTTTTCACCAAAAGACTAAACTTGGAACAATCAGCAAATGTAACCTTCCTGCTGCCAAAGAACAACTATATTAAACCCAAAAGTAAGTAATATGTTTGCCAGATATGTCTCTGGAGCAACTGACAATTCCTTACTGTATGAACATATCACCAATGTACACTGTTACTGCATGATGACAAAACACCCTGGGAGTTCAAAGCAAACAGGTCCCCTTTGCAAGTACAAAGAGAAGATAGATTCTTAAGGTTGACTTAGGACTCACTGAAAAGCATATGATTCCAAGGTCAGGAAACTAAGTCTCTCTACTTCATCTTAGACCAGATGAACTCTGTGGCCTTCTTGGGTATACTGGCACATGAAGCTTAACAAGGACACAGACTGACATCAGCTACAGGAAGCACCTGTTCAGGCCTGGCTGGTCATTTAGTAAAGCAGGGAAGAAAACAGAATAGAAGACAAGGTATCCAAGGCTGCTGCAGCTGGGCTCAGAGCCAGAAAGACACCCTACCTAGCCTCTGAATAAACACTTCTTTCAACTCAGAAATAAATTCAAAAAATTATGAGATGGATAAAATTGTCTTGCTGATGTGGCTTGATAATACAAACTCCGAAAGTAAGATCATGATTACTTTCTTTTCTTTCCAAGTAGTGTGATTTTATGAATGATGTTTTTAGATACAATTACATCCAAAAGACTTCTGTTTTGATTACAATCCCTCCTTTTTATCTCCTATTGCCAAAACAAAGACAAAATAGAAGATAAATGTGTAGCTATTTTAACTAAAAATATACCAAGCTAAAGGACAAAGATTAACAGGTAAAGGGAATTGTTTTGAAAGCAGAATCAGTGACTATTTAGAACCAAGGTCTGTCATTTTTATATATGATAATTCATACATTTCAGGACAAGCTTTATTCAAAAATATTCCTTCAAAACAATCTAGAAAGTCTATGCTAGGTAAGATAGATTTAGCAGTTCTATTACCCAGATTCTATAATGCGGCTTTCTCCTCCTCTATGCTAGCATCACATGTGTTAGGAAAAGATTGGGTACCTGTCTCAGTTAGGGTTTCTACTGATCTGATAAACACAGTAACCAAAAGCAACTCAGGGAGGAAAGGGTTTATTTTATCTTACAGTTCACACTCCATCATCCGGGAAAATCAGGGCAGGAACTCAAGGCAGCAGCCTGGAGATAAGAACCAAAGCAGAGGCCATGGAGGAATACTGTTTGCTAGTTTGCTCCTCATGGCTTATGCATCTGTCTTTTATACATCATCCTGGACCACCTGCCAGGGATGGTACCACCCACAGTGGGCAGGGCCCTTTCCATAATAATTATTAATCAATGTGCCTTTACAGATTTGCCTGTAGGCTAGTCTTATAGATGCATTTTCTCAGTTAAGATTTTCTCTTCCCAGACATGACTAGGTTTGTGCCAAGCTGACAGAAGCCAACCATCACAGTGCCTGAGTGAAGAAATAATAGCACATATAGAAAAAGAACTTTTGAGTCAGTATCTGCTCAGTATTGGCAGTTGAAAATTTATTCAGAAATGGACTAAAAGATGTCAAAGTCCATTCATTATTAACAGCTCTGATGTTCAGTCTCCTAGCCTGACACCAATACTACCCTCTGATACTACCTTAAAGTACACTTAAACCTCTTGCCTTGTGTGATCTGAGTGCAAAAATGGTCTTCTTCTGAAAGACTGATAAACAACTCATTGGATTATGACAAACAACAATTGACAGCCAATATTACAGAGGAACATCTCAGGCCCTTTACAATGAGAGGAATATTATGAGGAACCTTACCCACTCAATCTTTTTGAACTTACATAGCTGTCTTAGCTTGGGTTTTTATTGCTGTGAAGAGAAACCTTGACCATGGTAACTCTTATAAGGAAGACATTTAAGTAGAGTGGCTCACTTACAGTTCACAGGTTCATCCATCATCCATTCAGAGTTCAGTCCATTATCATCAAAGTGGGAAGCACAGCATCACGCAGGCAGGTGTGATGCTGGAGCTGAGAGCCCTACATCTCGCAGGCAACAGGAAGTCAACTGACTGTCACCGAGGGAAGCTTGAACAAAAGAGACCTCAAAGCCCTCCCCCACACAGTGACATACACTTCCTCCAACAAAGGCCACACCTCCTAATAGTGTCACTCCCTGTGGGGGACCATTTTTTTTTTAAACTTTATTTATTTATTTATTTGCCTTGGTGTTTTCCTGGAACTGGAACTACAGACAGTTGTTAGCTGCCATGTGGGTGCTGGGAATCGAACCCGGGTCCTCTGGAAGAGCAGATGGTGCTCTGAACCACTGAGCCATCTCTCCAGCCCCTCATTTATTTTTTTTAAACCACCACAGTAGCCTAGCATGGATGGAATATTTTGGACATCAGCAGATTAGAGTGTGTAGAAATGATGACCTAGTGGGAGATTTGTTTAGAAAGACATCTGGTTTTAACATTAAAACTCCAGTGCTCTAAGCTCATGAGGAGCAACTCACATCATTTGCTTTGAAAAACAGCAAGGCCCAAAGGTTGAGTCAACAAATGAGAGACTCCAGGGAGCTGCTTTAGATCTGTAAACATCAGCCTGATGACAAATCATCAGATGGACACTGATATAGAAGTCCAGTGTGTAGCCAGCATGAGCCCTGTACCTTTCCCTAATAGTACTGCATATTTTCCCCTTATCCTTCCTGTTCCCCTCTACCTGCTGAAATTTGAGATTGAGGAGGTTCAAAAGACCAACTGGGGCAAAATTAACAAGCTAATGGAAAATCACATTTCATTCCATTTTCTAATTAAAACATTTGGCCTTAAGAAAATGAGAAAGCATTTCTTATGAAGAGAATTTGACACTAGAATAAAATCTCATCTCTCTTCAGGACAGAAAGCGGCAATGTCCTCCTTCTTCTGTACAGTGGCCTGAAGAGAAAACTGGAATGTTGGAGAAACACGGAAGTCTTACGTACAAATTCATTCTAAGCCTACTCCCTATATAAATTCTTCCTTTTCTTCCCTCCAAGCCCTTTGCATTATATCCTCAGCAACAGAAGAAGAGTAGGGCCTGGGGAAATGGCTCCATCTGTACAATGCTTGCTGTATAAGCATAAGGACCTATGTTCAACCCCCAAAGCCCATGTTAAAAAGCCAGATGTGATGTTGTATACTTGCAACCCCAGCATTGAGGAGCCTTACTGACCAGTCAGCCTAAACTACTTGGTGATTTTCAGACCACTGAAAGACCCTCTGTTAAGAAACAAACTAGAATGTACCTGAGGAATGACAGCCAAGGTTGACCTCTGGCTTTCACATGCATGTGCACAGACATGCATCCCCACATACACATGAACATATGTACACAGACACATACATAGATACACACATTAGAAATAAGCAATAAAAATACTTTTAAAAGACTGTAAAAGAATCTTGAATGCTAAGCCTTGGAGGTGGCCTCCCTCCAAGTTGACATCAACTTTGACTTACATGACAGTTAGGATTAAAAGAAGAAAGAGCTAAGAAAAGAAAAAAAAAGGAGAAGTAGAGAGAGCCAAGCATGAAGCTACCGGCCTCTTTGATCATTATTACTACCTTGGGCAACCCATATTAGCTCTCCTGTCCCTCCCACTCCCTCAGCCATCCGTCTTCAGCTGTCTATTCATATTCCTGGATAATATGCTATAAATCATAAAGTTACAGATAATAGTTACATAGGGACATAGGCAGTTACACCTATGATCATGCCATAACCAAACACGTTTATACATATACTTTCTAACTCCTCTAGTGGGTGCCCTGTGGCACCTAAATTCCTCTTTAAGAAATCATAGCATCTCCCTTCAACACCATTCAAAGAATGAAGAGTGAAATGAAGAGCGGAAGATTTTTTTGCCCTGGTCTAATCTTATACCACCAATACAACCTAAATAAATTGCCACTTAATCTAATCTTGTCTATTTTTGAGGAAAAGATACCTACAAGGCCAAGTCTTTCAATAAGTGGGCTGGCCAAAACTGACTAGATCCAAGATGGCTACCAGAGTGACATAAGGTAACAGTTAACAACTGGCATTACAATAACCAAGAAGAAACATTAAAGGAGCAAAATGGCCCTGAGCATCTTCAGTACCCATAACTGAGATATCATTGTGCAATTTATTTCTATCACTTACTGGGAAAATTCTCTTTAAGACACACTGAAGCAAAAAAGAAAAACCTATTAAATTGCTCTTTGCTCTCAAGAAACACGTGCTATGTTTTATATCTCAGATGTCCATATTTAGTCTAGTCTGATATAGATGTGTGATAACATCTACAATATTGAAATGCCTAGTGGGATGGGACAGCATGTCACATGATGGAAAGCAATAGAGGAGCTCATGATTCCTATCTATTTTAGGCACCCTGTAAGTCAGTCACTATTTCTCATATCAAATTTTTGTTTCTGGTGATGTTACCAGAACCCAGTTCCTTGGCCATATTAAAGATGCACTCTATCACTGAGCAACAGCAACTCATTTCTCATTTCATATATAAAAGTACCTATATTCTATTGCATCTCTTCCACATCCACTACATCCTTAGTATTTTTCATTTATTACTTGTGCCTCATATTCCTCAGAACATTTTTATCAAATACGTTATCCATTTTCCCTCCTTGCATCATCCCTAAACTTTTCTCCTGTCACATACACATCAACTGTAATATAGTCTGTTCTTTCTACCTTGCTATTATTTACTGATGCCAACATCACAACCCACCATCTTATATTGAGGACTTCCATAGGCAGATTTTTGTCAGGCCTATCGGCTCCCCAATGATGACATGGAGATTTATTATTAATTATGAAAGCTCAGCCAGTATCTTAGGCTTGCTTCTAACTAGCTCTGATAATTTAAATGAACCCACTTCTATTATTTTACTTTCTGCCTCATGACTTCATTAAGCTCATCTCCATACTGCACATCCTGCTTGCTCTGTGTCTCTTGGCATCTCCACCTTCAGAAGAACCTAGTCTCCTTTTGTAGTAGGAAGTTTCTGGCCCAGCCTAGCCCTGAGATCTGGACCAGCAGTTCCAAATAATCACATGAAGTCTTATATTCATTACATGCTGTTTGGCCTATGGCTCATGCATATTACTTGCTAATTCTTACTCTCAAACCAATCTATGACTCTTGTTTAGCCACATGGCTTGGTACCTTTTTTCAGAGCAGCATTCTGTTTCCTCTGTGTCTGCTAGCATCTCTGCTCCATGCTTCCTCTTCCCAGAGTTTTCTTAGTCTAGTAGCTCTGCCCATACTTCCTATCTGCCTTTTGGCCAATCAGTGTTTTATTAAACAAGTAGGAGAGACAAATATTTACAAAGTACAAGAGCATAATCCCACAGTGTCCTTTCTTCCCCTAAAATTCTGCCTAGCTATTGGCCATTCAGGTTTTATTAAACCAATCAGAGTAACACATCTTCACAGTTTACAAAAAGATTATTCTACAACAGATTTCAGAATTTTGTCACTCATATGAATATCACATGGATTACTCCACATAATCCTCTACAGAACAATGTCCATTCAACTTTCATTGTAACTCTTGGTTTTTCTTTTTCTTTTCTTTTTTTTTTTTTAAAAAAAAACTTTATTTATTTATTTGCCTTGGTGTTTGCCTGGAACTGGAACTACAGACAGTTGTTAGTTACTATGTGGGTGCTGGGAATCGAACCCGGGTCCTCTGAAAGATCAGATGGTGCTCTTAACCGCTGAACCATCTCTCCAGCCCCAACTCTTGGTTTTTCATGTATAAATGTGCATTCTTGTTCAACTTTCAACAGTCTAGTCTAAAGAATATGAGTATTCTATCTAGGTATTTGGTTCTGAAACTCTAGCAAAGTAAATATCATATTCCTAGCCTGTGTAAGTTTTATTGGGACACAAGATCAGCTATTCCATGGCCCCAATAACAGTCTCTTCTATTAAATGGTTTATTCCCTTCAAGATGACTCCTCATATTCTGCCAGATAATTTAACAAGTCAAAACCAAACCACAGTTTGGTTCACTTAGTCACCTACATATTACTTTAATATTCTACTTGCTTATTGTTCCTATTTTCATATGATCTATTTAATGACTTATTATTTGTTCATCAATAACATTTTAATAACCTAACACCCTATATATTGTCCCTTCAAATCTGTTCTCATATTATCTGTCACTAATGCCAGTTATAAACATCATATACAGAATTAGTAGATTCCTTATGAACTGATTATAGCCAGATAGAAAAAGAATGAAATTGAAGCAGTGTTTCTATAGTAAAATAGATTGTGAAACACCTAGAAACAAACTTTAAACAAAAATGTTCCTATGCATTTAAAAAACAGAAGATGAATCAAGCTATATATAGTTAAAGAGATCTAATATCCTAATATTAACTACCTTGGATTTGCATCTATAAATTGAATGTAGTTGAACTGAAATCCAAGAAGAGTAAAATGAGGTGTTGCAGAGATGGCAATTCTTCTATTCTAGTGTATATTCTTCAGATCCTATCTTTGAAATGAAACTCTCAAACCCTTGCTGGACACTTGACCACTTAGAACAAGGATATATGTTTTCAAGCTTCAAGACTGTTCAGAATATTCTGGGACCTAGTGAAGTCAATGGAATGTAAGTACAAATATTCTGTGTCAACTGGCAAGAATCTGCCTCAAAATACCAGTATGCTACCTCATTCTCATTCTCAGCCTCCAGGTGCTGTGACTGACCTGGAGAAGTCATTGTGGATGATGAGACAGAGGCTATGTTGGGGGCAATGAAGCACAAATACAAAAAATCCTGATATTCTATTAACCATGAATGTGTCTGAGCCTGCTAAGACTAGGGTCTTTATCTGTACCTGGTCCTCATGGATAGACTACACAAATGAATAAATAAACAAAGAATAGTAAACATCAAAAGAAGAAAGAAAAGAAGAAAAGGTATTTTGAAAAGACTGATTAGGTCTAGGGAAGGTACCACAGGGCTCTGCTGACTGGATCAGAACATGGGACCCAGGATCCCTCCAAAGATTTGGGTAAATGTGGATCTAAACCAGTTTGGAGTAATGTGCAATAAGACATACTGTTTCCTCTGAACAAACTTTTAGGGAGAATCCTCTATTTACCATCTTATATTCATGCATAGTAGAACATGCTTATGCTCAAAGCCAGATGTATTATGGGAAAGGCAACAAGCATTAGGGAAAAGATTATACAACTCAAATCTGCCAGTCAAAATAGAGAAGTGCCCAATCTATGTCCCTTGATAATCAGCACCTCTTTTTTTTTTAGAGCCCCTAAGAAGACCGGGTGAATAGCCTGGACCTTGGGATACTCTGTTGTTCTGGACAGCATATTGTGGCCTAAACTACCACTCTGCTTTCAAATTAAGTTTCCTTGCTACTTTGCCGTCTGTACACATTTTCTTCAACTGCTTGAATACAATGTCAGAACCTGAAAATAGACATTGTAGACACTAGATGCCAGTAACAATAGGAAGGACTTCTCCCACAGCTCTCTAAAGAAACATGACTTTGCCAGCACTTGACTTCAGGCCAACAACCTCCAAAACTGCAGAGCAATACATTTCTGTAGGTTCCAAGCCACACAGTGCTTTGTTGTTCAACCTTGGAGCTAATGCAGTCTCTACCTTTAGTGTATAAAGAGACAAACACACCCATAAGGTAAAAAGACAAGAAAAACAACAACAAAATGTATTTAAGAATCAAGAGGAATACCAGGTTGTGATACCTTTACTAAGGATCCAGATGTGAAGACTTGGGACAAATTCATAGATGAATGAAGCCAACTTGGAGCACAGTATGGCTGCAAAATGACCTGAAGGAGGGAAGAATAATGACCCCAGCACAGAAACCAAGTGCTGCAAGCCTAGAAGAGTGAGGGGCACTGGGGCCAAGACCACAAATAATCACTACCAGTTTATTACTTAAGAGATAGGGTGTGGTTATTGATACCAAATCTAACTAACAACAGAGATTCAAAAAGCAAGAATTGAATACTGCGGCAGATGTATGCTTCTACAGCACCCTGGAGGATGTGCCAAGAAGCCTAGAATTTCATGATGGGGAGCACTGGGATCCAGAGGGCAGTCATTGTACCAGATGTGAAAGGTCACAGTCTGAGTAGTTAGGGCAGATTTTGAGTATCAAGCTGGACAGAAAGACTACTTTCTAGGCTAACATTTTTTTCAGTCTCTCATGACTTCTCCCTTTCCACCCACACTTCATCAGTCCTGAGGGGATCATCAGACATTAGATATTACCAAAAAAAAAAAGAGATCAGTCATATTTCTTATGGCCTGAGTTGTAATTAAGAGTAAATGGTATAAAAGAGAAAATATAAAAAAGAAACCGATATTTGTTTGCCATAAAAATTTTGTATATTGCAGCTCTCCATTCAACCCAATACATCTTAAGAAAATCTCTGTGAATCAGGAACATACTAGGTTAAACAAATATAAAATGTTTTTCTCTAAGTTTTTATAGGTCTCTTACTATTCTAATTTATACTGTAGGGGAGTCTAGAGAATATTTTCCTAATGTATTTTTTCCTGCAAAGTATAACATCCCAAACCTGAGCATATCTTGGGAGTGATGTTAGAATTTCCTAGGAAGTACTAGTACTTCCTTTTCCTGAACTGTTTGGTGAGAGATAAAACTCTCTTAAGAATGAGTGGCACATTAGATTCAGCTGTATATAGGGTCACTTTCAACTCAACTTGCCATTACTCTGTGGATATTGACAATTTCCTTGTGCTGAAATCCAATTTGCTCTATCTTCAATATTTCATTTTATTATTGATTTGTTTAAAAGGGAAGGAAGTTTCACCCATAATTAAATGATAAACAAAACTAAGCAATGAGGATTGAACTTTTTCTCCTTAACTTACATAAAGACCATTCAGTCCCCAGGGCAAATAAAAGATGTTTCTTAATCCAGACATACAGAGAGCCATTGGTCACAGCATCTCACTTAGTAAGTAGTGTGGTTTTCTTTCAGATGTATATGTGCTTGTTCACCGGATAAACAGAAACTTATACTATTTCTGACCTTTCTGTAGAAATGGAAAGAAGCATTTTACTCTGTCAGAGGAATATGGTCATCATTGATGCTTAGAGGACCGAGGGTGAGCAGGAACACAGAGTTAATGTGGAAGGGAATATGAGGAGCCCATGCCTCTCACCTCCATGGTAACCAGAATGTACCTGAGAGTTAGTTCAACTGAAAGTGAGTATTAGAGGCAGGAAAAAGTCCTGGAAGAACTCTCTATAGGAAAGAAATAGAGAGTCCTGGAGAGAGAGAAAGATAATTTTTATAAGATTTTTCAGACCATTCTACTGTTTATATAGAACTTTTACTAATTTCTAATGATTTCAAAGCAATCCTGTAAAGCAGATAATATTGATGTCATTTATAGATGAAGAGTTAAGTGTCTCATCCAAGGTCTTCACTGTGGTGGGGGAATGTCTTTCTATATGCTGTGAAAACGATTCTGTAAATAAAAGAACTGTTTTGGCCTGTGGCGATCACCATAGAAGAAGGTAACAAATCGGAGACAGGTAGAGGAGGGCGGAGTTAAGACAGACTCCTTTCAGCCGCCAAAAAACAAAACATAAGGGACCCAGCTGGACCACGCCACAGGCCACGTGGCCAGATAGATTAATGGAAATAGGTTAAATTAAGATGAAAGAGCAATGTGCCTGAGACATAGGTCAAACAGGATGAAATTAACATAAGCATCTGAATAATTTTGTGAGGGAAAAGCGGCCCGTGAGTGAGTGGGACCTCTGGCCCGTATGGGGTCAGAAACCTTTTGCAACACCTCACACATGTTGAGATCTTTTGATTCTTTCCATCTCTCTTTAGCATCCTGATCAGAACCCCAGCATTAGTGTGGATCCTAGAAGCACACCACCAAGTGGGGAAGCATTGGGAGCATGGATTCCGCCAGCTCTGGACATGACGTCCTTCAGACTTGAAGCCCATGCATGAATTACAGACAGGTGCCTGAGCTTATATCCAAGTGTCCAAACTAAGTGATTACCCCTGACCGTCAACTTAACACAATTTAGTCACCTAGAAAGGGGGTTTCTTAGTTGGGATAATTGAAGTGGGAATATCAGCCTGAGAATGGGTGGTACTATTCATGGGCAGAGTCCTAGACTGTGTGAGGAAAGACAGAGAAAGCGGGCTAAGAACAAGCCAAGCGTTTGTGTGTGTGTGTGTGTGTGTGTGTGTGTGTGTGTGTGTGTGTGTGTGTGTGTCCGCCTTCCCCCTGCTCTTGAATGTGGACATGACTAGATGCTTCAACTTCCTACCATCTTGACTGCCCCACTTTGATGAACTATAAGCTGCAACTGTGAGCTAAAATAAACTCTTCCTTCCCTAAGTTGCTTTTGTGGGGCTGTTTTGTCACAGCAACAGAAAGCAAAACTAGGGTCTCCTGAACTGAGAAAAGCTTCCTCCCAACAGGACACTTGACTCAGCACCAAGGTCACACTACTCATCTTAAGGTGTCTGTTAGGCCAAGCTGTCCATGGCAGTTAATATTTTAAATATGTGATTTTGACAGCCTTAAAAACTTGTATTACCTCAAGGCAATAATAAATACTGCAGTATTGACAATGCTTTAAAAAAAAAAAAACTATTCTATTGATGGCAGGACTAAATGAATTGCTAACAAAAAATATTTCATCAATAAAATATTGTAAAATCATGCCATTTGAACCACAGATCTTCACAAGATGAAAGCAGTCACACAAGCTGCTGGTACATATTATATCATAAGTGTGATTTTGTCCCCATCTTGAAGAAAATTCTAAATACATTTGCTGGACCCATTAATGCTCCAAGAGCTATTCAAAAGTTTTTCTATCAAGAAAGCCAGATTCCTTGAATTTATGCTAAACTCAACAAATATGTATACTTTTGTCAATTTGAAAAATGCTAAAGGAAAGCCAAATTGATAAATATTTGTTATTCATAATTAAGCATCTTTTCTATTTCCCACATCAGTTTGGTACAGTCTAGAAGACTATTTCCTGAGAGAGTTTTATTTCCTACACTACAAAAGGAGAGATGAGAAGCGGATTTCCTTTTGCTGTCACAGGGCTAGGCAGCTTCAACAACCTTCTCAATCAAATCATCTAAAATGCAGACTGACACATGGTTTTAGAAATACTGGAAATGCATCCCAGAGCTGGTACAAAGATACAAACTGAGTTGACAGCAGGAATCCTCCATAGTAAGCAGGGGCCAAACTCTGAGATACATAGGTTTTTTAAAAAACTTAGAAAATAGACATAAACTAATAAATTGGGCATATATTCAAGTTGAATGCATAATCAATTTATATAACCATAAAATAATTATAGAAATAAAAATATTCATTTAAGTGGCATTAGCATATTTTAATAACTACTATCTGGTGTGGTATATTCTAGAGATAAAAACCAAATTGTGGGTAAGTAAATTGTATTCACTACTCTTACTTTCAGTATAATATTGAAAATAATTATTTTGAAACCAATTACTATATTCTACAAGATAAAGCAAATAAGGGTTTGCGTTAATATTTTCACAGAAATCTGCATGGTTACACTTTTTAAAAAAATTAATCAATCCTAGCTGTTAAATTGAAATTTAAAATATCAGTTTGGCTCATGTGGTCCCCGGCTCCATGCTAAAGCATAGATATGCTCTCCTGTGCATCTGCCCCACAGTAGCTAGGAATAGCAACTTTCTTCCTTATTCAGTAAGAAAGCCTTCACCCATACCAAGCTGGGACACTCAGTGTAAAAATATGTAACTGATATTTAAATAGCTCAGTCCTTATCAAAATAAAATTGTATTGCACTAGTAAAGAAACAGGAGCACCACTTCTTATGGATGGGGCCAAGGGGAATGAATTAACGGGGATACTCAGGTAACTATAACACAGGAAAGCTGCTGGTGAAAAACTTTCTGAAGCCTTTGTCTGAACTTTCCCATGTATGCTTCAAAGCAAAAAGCTTAGAAGAAAGAATAGTGAAGAAATCTGACTTCCTGTCTTTGCTCATCTGGGATCTCATCGTTCATATCAAAGGGCTGTGCTCATATCATTTGGTAAAACACAAGCAGCTGCAATGACCAGCTAGCTCTGTAGAATGCTGAAGATAAACTTGGAGCAGTTACTGTGTCATAGAACAATCATACAAATACCATGTTGTTAAATTTCAGAATGTGACCTTATTTATGAACCATTCATAGCCTTCCAAACACAGTCCTTGTGTACTGAGTTGGAAAGATGTGTGCATCTGAATTCGTTGACTGAAGGCTATCACCCATCATAATACCTCCAGAGTAAGAGGTTATATAAAGAGACATGAATATGTTTTCTAACATCACTTAGTTCTGCCAGATATATATTTTGTAGCCCACAGTTTCCAAGTGACATAGACTACTGTCAACTAAACTTCAGGGAATAAATGAAGGTCGGCACAGTAGCTGTGGCTGCTGTCCTGATATCAGTGGTCACATTGGGGTCTCTGCTCACATCTACGGAAATAATTCTTGCTCTTAAACTTCGGGCATCTATGCTGAAATTCAAGGTGAAAAAGATTTATTTATAGTCAAGAGCATCACAGATAACTTTATAGATTAAGAGCAGTGAGACTAAAACATTAGAAAATGTAATTTAGAAACTCCTAAAAGAATGGTTGGCAGGGCATTCCAAAGAAGGCATTTAATATGACATTGCCAGTGTTCAAGGGAAGCTAAGTGTTAGTGGATGAAATTTTTTTTTTAAACCTTATTTTTATTTTCTTATTTATTTATTTGCCTTGGTGTTTGCCTGGAACTGGAACTACAGACAGTTGTTAGCTGCCATGTGGGTGCTGGGAATCGAACTCAGGTCCTCTGGAAGAGCAGACGGTGCTCTTAACCGCTGAGCTATCTCTCCAGCCCCCTAGTGGATGAAATTTTAATGAGATATGTTCTATCATTTACAAAGTGAATCTTGCTTTGTATATGTTACTATATTAAAGTCAGGGGAAGCACTAAAGCAAAATAAAAAATTTTATATTTTCCTTACATTAATTTATTTTAAATCACTTATGAAAAGGTGTACATATTACCTTTGTAATTGAAACTGAAAAGGCTTTCTAGTCTCTTTATTCTTAGTCTATATTCTATTTTTGAAGATAAGAGTTTCTCTGTGTAACCTTAACTGTCCTGAAATTTGCTCTATAAACAGGCTGGCTTCAAAGTCAGATATCCTGCCTGTCTCTGCTTTCTCTGGTGCTGAGATTAAAGGTGCGTGCCAATGTTACCCTGCATTAGTTTTTAATAATTAATAAAATTACACTTTATAGCATAAACTTAGATCTACAGGACACTTGAACATCTAACATGGGAATCCCATACACCTGTTCTGCACCCTTACCCTTCCCTGCCCATTCCTCTTAGTAGCTCTAGTCACTATAGGTCAGTTTACATAATATTCTTCACATTGTAGGCTTTGATAAATCATTATCACATTTGTCTTACACTTTCACACCAAATTGCCTCACACACTGAAAATCTGCTAGGTGGCCTGAATGTAACTGGCCCCTTCGGCTCAGAGGGAGTGGTACTATTGGGAAGTGTGGTCTCCCTGGAGGAAGTGTGTCTCAGTTCACTTCCTGCTACCTGCTGATCAAGATGTAGAATTCTCAGCTGCCCCTTCTCCAGAACCATATCTGCTGCATGCTGTATTTCCTGCCAAGAGGACAATGAGCTAAACCTCTGAAACTGTAAGCCACCCCCAATTAAATGTTTTCCTTTATAAGAGTTGTCATGGTCATGGAGTCTCTTCACAGCAATAAAACTCTAAGATAATTTCTTTCTTTCTCCCTAAGTCTCAGGCAACTCCTCATCTTTTAGCATCTCTGTATTTTTGCTTTTCTAAAATGCCATACAGTTAGAATTATATAAGGTGTAGACTCTTCAAATTGGCTTCTTTCACTTAGGTTTACCTTTTACATAATAATTATAAAACTTTGTTGTGAGAAACCATGGAAGGCCTAAACAAATGAAGACATGTTCTATAATCTTGGCTAGAATGATACGAAACAAAATAAACTAGTTTAGATTCACTTAGGTACTTGCAATTTTCAAAAATGTATTGATAGACATACATAAAGAAAATAACCACATAAAATGAATAATTAGTACAAATTTCAGGGTAATTACCATGGGGGAGTAGGTTGATTGGGAAAAGTCCCCTAGGGACTTTCTAAGTTTTTATAATGTTCTATTTCTTAAGATGAAACATACATGGTTAATTCTATTTTCTTTCCTTCTTCCCTTCCTCCCTTAAGGCAGGGGTCATATAGCCCAGTCTGGCCTTGAGTTCCTGATCCTCTTGCCCTCATTCTTTAGAATGGGGCTCTCTCTCAAGCGCTAGAATTACAGGCGTGTGCTGCCATGTCTGACTGCCTGTTTTCTTTAAGAAAAAAGGGGAGGGGGTGGAGAGATGACTCAATGAATAAGAGAACTCTTGCTGCACAGGTATGAGGCTCTGAATTCAGATCATCCATGTTAAAAAATTAACTGAGGAGGCTTCACACACACACACACACACACACACACACACACACACACAATACAATACCAAACAAAACAAAACAAAAAAACCAGCTAGCACTGTGAGGACTGGATATAAGAGGACCAGATCACCAGTGCTTGCTAGCCACTAGGCTACCTCCAGGTTCTGTGAGAGATCTTATTTCAAAACAATAAAATAGTTATATGGCACATCACCTGATATCTTCCTCCTCTGGCCTGTGTACATGAAGCCACACACACCTGGAACACTCCCAGGCACACGTGTACATATACCACACTCACATGCGTACTTATCTACAAGGAGAAGCGGGAGGAGGAGAAAACAGAAGGAGACACAAGAGATCACATGCAGCATTAAGAGCTCTGGGTCCCTGCCTCTCACAGAAAGAAACCTACAACAATGTAGTCAGAGCCACTGTTACTGGCCACCAGAGCCATCCTTGCCAGGAGGATCCCCGTGTTAGACAGTCAGTGCCGCAATGCAATCCTGAGATTCCTGGCATTCCTGTGAAGTGACTATTCATGGCAACAGTCAGATAAATGTCAGTGTACCAGTATGCTTGCAACCCCAGTGTAGGGCAACAACTTCTTATGAACTCCACCTCATATACAATGCATGTGGAAAATGTAAACACTTACTTATCTTTCCTATCTAAACATTAAATAAGACAAAACTCCATTTTAAAATAATTGTAAAGAAGTCACTTGATGGAAGCTCAAAGTCCCCCAGGGGAAGCACTATTTGAAATCCAGATGTGTGCTTGGGGTGTCATCCTCTTTTCATAAGCCGTGTTTACCTCCTGTGTCATCCTGAGGGTGTGAATGCCTGCCTGATTTTACTCACCCTTCTGTGAAAGGGAGAGAAAAATAAGAGATATTTTTAAATAAAATAATAGTAAATGATTTTCTCACACTGTCAGCTAACCGATGGTTGTCTTGAAAGTTCCTGATTAATGCTAACTTCTTAGATTAGTAATGACCAGACCGTTAGGTCCTCAGTGTGGTTCCACATCTCATTCCATTGTCTTGTAGAAGTACCTGATACAGGGAAAATGAATGAATAAATGAAACCTCATTAATTCTCTATGATGGTACTCATCCAAGCCAAAGCCAATAATTCTCATCATCAGAACTACAGTTCTCATGTTCATAGATCTCTAAGCCCTGATGGTGTGCCTTTGCTTTCTGCCCATTGTCGACTGGATTTCCTTTCCATTGAAATGGTTTACTCACTTCCTCATATATGTTTAATGAAGTTGTCAGCAAAAACCTTTCTCAGCATTCAGCCCAGTTTGTGTTTCTCTTAATGTCTTATTAGCATACCTAATTGTATTTGCAGAAAGCACTGCTGATTAAACTACTAAATCTGAGAAAATAGCCCAACATCATTCTTGGCATTTAGCTTATATCTATACCAAGCAAAGTGTGGGGTCCTAGTTCTTTTACTGGAATTGGATAGCATGTCAGAGCATGAACATTCTCTCCAGAGTCAGTAAAGAAGCATAGTCACAGCAAGGAGGGAGATGAGCCACTGGCATAGGCAACAATAATGATAACTATTTTGCAAAATTGTGATGTGATGGTCTGAATGACAGTGGTCCCATAGGCTCATATGTTTGTACGCTTGGTCTCTACTTAGTGGAACAGTTTGAGGGGGATTAGGAAATGTGAGCTTGTTGGAAGAGGTGTGTCACCAAAGATGGGTAGTCTTTGAAGCTTCAAAAATTCACTCTATTCCACTCTCTACCTTCTGTTTGTATATAAGGAATGGAAGCTCTTAGCTACAGCACCATGTCTGCCTGCCTGCTGCCATGCTCCCCATCATGATGCTCGTAGACTCACACTCTGAAACACTAAACACCAATAAACACTTTCTTCTATAAGTTTGCCTGATGGGGCTGGAGAGATGGCTCAGGGGTTAAGAGCACTGACTGTTCTTCCAGAGGACCTGAGTTCGATTCCCAGCAACCACATGGTGGCTCACAACCATCTATGATGACATATGGTACTCTCTTCTGTATACTGTGTACATAATAAGTAAAGAAATCTTTAGAAAAGGAAAAAAGTTTGCCTGATCATGGTACCTTTTCACAGCAATAGAAAAGTAACTAAGATAAGTGAGTTTTACTTGGATTTTCACAAATATATAACTCTTCATCTTATACATATTCTCCCATCAAGCTACCCTCACTCATGCCTCCTTCCTTCCATGTTGCTGGCTCCCTTCTTTCCCAAATAGTTACTCCTCTACTTTTGTGTCATACAAAGAGACATGGATATAAATATACATATAGATATTTAAGTCTAGATATAAATATGATATTTCTTTTCTCAATGATCCTCTCTTTCTACCCTGCCCCTCCTTTTAGACCCTTCTCCTTCTTATCATCTCACTTTCATCTTCATGTCACACACACATTTATGTTTTGATTTAAATCTAGTATCTATATATGATGTTTGCTTTTCTGGACATGGTTTGCTTCCCTTAACATAATGGCCTCCAGTTCCGTTCTTTTTCCTGCAAAGCCAATCATTTTATTCTTCTTTAAAGCTAAACAAAGGGCTTTGTGTACATATGACATTTCCTTTATCTACTCACTTGCTCACAGGCTCATGGTCTAGTTCTGTATTTTGGCTATTTTGACTGGTATCATAATCTACACAGACAAGCAAGTATTTCTGTTATATGCTAACTTAACTTATTTGGAGAATAAGCCCAGTAAAGGTTTATGTGGATGAAATGGAGTGAGTACCACATTAGCCATAGAAGCTGCACCAGCTACTTCCCACCAGTAGCTCTGTTCACATACAGACTTGTCCACACTTATTCTCATCTGCTGCTTCATGGCAGCCATACTGATGAGGGTGAGATAGAGCTCAATGTAGCTTTACTTTCCATATCTCTGGTGGCAGAGGGTGCTTTATACTTTTTGCTAAATCTGTACTATCATTTGAATTTTTAAGAACTATTTGTGCAATTCTTTGTTGATTAAATGTTTTGTGGGTTTAAAATTTCCAGTCACATATATATATGTATGCATATATATAGTATAATATATGAATCCCCTTTAATCAAGAGGACTATAAGTTTTCACAGCTCTGAAATATGATCTAGAGACCAAACCTGGGTCAACAAGATGGCTCAGCAAGTCTTACCAATAAGCCTAATGAGTCCCAAAGGGTAGAAGGAGAAAACGAATACTTGCAAGTTGTCCCCTGTCTTAAGCATACATACACACACACACACACACACACACACACACACACACCTGTACATACACAATGTACACACAGAGAGATAAATAAATGCAATTTTAAAAATAAGAGACCAAACCTAAGAATTTGTGAAAAAGAAGAAGACATTGAGATAAAAATAAAAGCATTAAAAGCTATGAGGAGCCAGGTGGTGGTGATGCACACTTTAAATCTCAGCACTTGGAAGGTAGAGGTAGGCAAATCTCTGAGTTTAAGCCAGTCTGGTCTACAGAGCAAGTTTCAGGATAGGCAAAGCTATACAGAAAAACCCTATATTTAAAAAAAAAAATGTTCTGTTGAATAAAATTATAGCAAAAAATTACATAACAGGGAAAGTAATGTGCATCCAAACACAAGAGGCATTTAAAACCCTAAATATACATGACCATCCAAGACACATTAGACACAAGATGTCAAACTACAAAACAAAGAAGTAATATTAAAAGCCGCAAGTCTGGGTAGACTCCTCAGTGGATAGAGTACTTGTTGAAAAGCATGGGTACCACGTAATAGCGAAAAGTAGCAGCTCATATCTGTAACCCTAGTGCCAGGGGGGCAGAAAGAGACAGGGACAAGGCTTGCTTGCCAGCCAGCCTAGCCAAAACAGTGAGAAGTGATAAAAGACATCCAAAGTCAAGCTCTGACCAACACACACAGGTGAGCGTATACCACATATGTATGTACACATACATGTACCAAAAAAATTGTTTTCCAGGTGCCACACAGAGTTTATTTAGGGGGGTTCAGATAGCCAGAGAAGTGAGGTGGGGGAGAAGGGAAGAAAGAACAACAAGAAAGAAAAAGAGCAAGAAAAGGAAATATTCAAAAAGAAAATCTACTTAAAAAGGCAAACACATTGGAGCAGCATCACATTAATAGAATCTGTGAAGTCCAAGAAAGTACAGAACAATATTTATCAAGCTGTAAACATAAACAGCTGTCAATCAAGTTTTGCACATCTAGCCATAGTGACTTTTTTAAAAAGATAAAAAAAAAATGGAAATTTTAAGACAAACACAAACTAAAGAAATTCATGACTATCAAGCCAGCATAAAAAACATTTAAATAAAGCCCACCATACACACAAAGGAGAAAGATAGTCTCAATCAAGAATACAATGGAAACAGTAACTATCCTAAGAATAGATTTTAAAAGACAGAAAAGAATCTACCTTGTTCTGCACAGTAAACAAGCAAACAGAAAATAAGAAAGTACAAAACTATAACCCAAACAAACAAAGGGGGAAAAACACTTACAAAACTGTAAGATTCAGAAAACCTCTCCCAATAATAGCTCTAAATGTACAATGATGGATACATGTGGAAATCTAATAATGAAGCCAATTACTTGTACACTAACTAAAACCTTAATTGGATGCTGGTTGGAGATGGGGGAAACAGCAACTATCATCACTTCCTCCATTTTCAGAACAAACTCTTCACAGTGTCCTAATGTTGCCTTCTCTGGGATTCAGAAGGAAATTGTCTTTCAATCCCTGCAATTTATATTAAAAAGGAGACTAATAGATTGAACTCCAAGATCAGGTTACTTTTTAATCAAGAGGAATCTTGTGAGTTAGAATTGTATATTTGGAAAAGGAAGACTCCCCTGGTCTTCTGCTCCACATCCATACAATTTGAAGTAGTTCAATAACTCACTGTCCTGATAACTGAGAAGGACCCAGCACCTGCTCTAAGGGTGAGCTGGTCCCTCCCCCATCAATCACTAATTAAGAGCATTCTCTCAGCTAAGGTTCCCTCCTGTCAGATGACTCTAGTTTGTGTCAATTTGACATAAAATTAGCCAGGATCTGTATAAAGAAGATAATCTTGTTAGACAACAAGACCCAAATTTGAGTAAGACCTACTAGTCTCTGAGCCTTCAATAGCCCAGAAAATCATTAAGGTAGCTGAAGCCAAACCTCTAATTCACACCACAGGAAGACTAGCTCAATAGGTCAATGAAATTACTTCCTTCTCTAGCTGATGGCAGAGTCAGGCATGGGTACAAGGGCAGTACAGGAAGGCACCAGCAGAGATGATACAGGAAACTGCCTCTTTGTCAGGAAGTTTAGTACAGTCCCGGAGAGGAAAGTGTAGATTAGAAATTACATAGAAAGAAAGAATTAGAGACAGAAAACTTAAGAGTTAGAATGGCTGTCAGTCAATACTGTAACAGTCCTGATTTATTTCCCCTGGCTGTGCTTTTTATACTCCAACAAAGGGGCAGGGCAAATACAGACAGACTTAAACACTTCAATTCTCAAAATGTAAGACATCTGGTAACCACAGCTCTGCTCAAAACATCCTATTATGCAGCTTTGTTTGGGGGGGCGGTAAACTCAGATTCTCTGATCCTGAATCTCAAAATGGAAACAAGTCCCAAGCTGGAATCTTTGTGGCCTCCCACAAATTCCCTCTTCTTGATATCTTTGTGGACCTTGGGAAGCCCTGTTCTCCAGCTTCCTGGGTATGGCTAGAAGGGCCTCGGAAGCCCCAACTCTGCCCTGGTATGGGGATGAAGGAGGCAGGGGTAGCTGGGTTAGAACAATGAGCTCAGAAAGAAAATGAAGGTCAGACAATGGCTACAGAGAGAAAGGAAGAGATGGCATCACCGAGGGCCAGCAGGTTCCAGTATGGAAGTGGCTGTTTTAAGAATTCAGGAGGTAAAGTGGTGTCAGGGGTAGAAGGAAGAGCGGGTTATTCGTGAGGGGATAAGAAGCCTTCAGTTCTGAGCTGCCAGACTGGTCTTGATAATGGAGGAAATCGCCAGAGCCTGTAAGGGGATACTATCATACTATCGGGCAGAATTTAGAAATTAGAAGTGAGGGCGGGCAATGACTAGCCCTGCTCTTGAGGAACCTAAAGCGTCCACCTCGGAGGCCAGTGATGAAGTGCTGAAATGCACCAGAGTGGCCCAGCCCCACATCCAAACTCATGCTATGAACCACAAACACTCTGTTTAACTCCGCAGGCTGAAAAGTGGCGCAGAGTTGAAAGGGGGAAATGTGTTGCCCTGCATCAGAGTCTCTTGCATCCGTGTGCTTAATCTTCAATGTTTTCAATTAAATCATGAGGAAATAATTATGCAAACTGTAATTTCACCATCCACGGGGAAATGATCAGTGTATTATCCTTGAGGGGTTTGTACCAGAGCATCTAAAAGCCTTAGATAACGAACTAATTTAATTTTAGTTCCCCTCATGTTAAGATTTCATACTCTGGGGTAATATATACAAAATATGGAAAACATGCACATGATATTCTAGGTCAAGAATATCAATGTGCTTATTAATAAGCAGGAAGATGGCTTTCATATTCACTTCTTACATCACTAATATTCTTTCTCACATGCTAATCTCTTTTATTCTTACAGATAATATAATATGAGGAAAGGGTCTGAAACCTAAGCTATATTCAAGGCTAAGTGTGCCTTGGGAAGAGTCTCATTTTTGCATGTACATCACCAAACTTACACTTCAAGTAAAGAATTTTATAGCTGAATAAAAACCATTTCAAGGAAGCTCAGTTATCTGAGTGTCATGAGAAGTGGCACAAGGACCATAGGGACCCACTCTCCATCTATCCCTCTGTCCTTGGAGGACTTTCATTGTCTGCTGGTTCTTTTTACACAAAACAAATTGTCTCTAAATTTTAACCACCCATATTCAAGCCTCCCTCAGTCACTCAGTTATCTGGCTTTATCTTCTCCTCTCGTTTGTTTGTTTTCCTGTTTATAAATCTGCCATGTTCTTTGACCCTGCGTTCCCCCCAAATTCTTTCCTCCCCTCTTCCCTTCATAGCCAAAACTTGGGAAAACTTGTCTCCCTTTATTCCTCAGCCCACTGCCTTCCGGAACCTGAGACCGCCGCTCCAGGGGACTCTTTTTTGGAAGTCATTCAAGACCTCTGTCCTAGAAGAACCAAAGGAACTTGTCCTTTGCAAACACATTTGCTAACTCTTATTCCTTGGCACTGAGATAACAGCCCATTGGGTGTGTCTCTCCTGCTCAGTCTCCATAGCTGGCACTTTGTATGTATGAAGCCGTGAGGGGTGAGTTGGCTGATCTAATGAGAGCAAAAGAAGGGCCTGGGAATCTCAACCCTCCCACATCCTGTAGCCATGCTCCCAACACAGAAATCATATATTTTCTTCTTTCATTACTCATTCAATACCTACTTGTCAAACAGAAATAATGTACAAATTAATATTCAAGACGGGAAAATACAGGAGCTGCGGTCTCTCTGTCCTGTCTCTAGCCACTCCGCTCCAGTTTCCCCGTCTCTTGGGAAGAGGTGGCACCTTCTGACTAAACACCTACAATTCTTTTGGAAAACATTGCTGTGAGCATGGCTTGTAACTGATCACAGTCTGTTTTCTTTTATTTTAAATTAGGCCTATGTATACAGGTGAGTATGGTGCACATGAACACTGGTGCCCATGGGAGCCCCTGGAGCTGAAGTTATACCTGACTGTGAGCTATGGAGCATGAATGTTGGGAACTGAACTCATAAGAATAGTATGGACTCCTAACCACTGAGCCATCGATCTAGCTCCTTGGTCTATCTGTCTAATCAAAGCTGTTGCCAGTGCCCCAGGTGAACATCATAACGCAACTGTAATTTTCCAGAATGTACACTTTCACGCCTCCTTGATTTACATATGCTGTCATCTCTCTCCAGAATCCCTCAGCTACCTTCTGTGTATTGTAACATTCTCTTCTTCTCCCGGACTATGCAGAACATCCATCTCTCTCATGATGCTCCTTCACACCCCCTGCATCCTGTTCCCATAGCTCATCAACGTGTTATAGCTCCTACCATTTTATATTGAATTAGTCTTTTTTCCTGTTGGCCTTCACACTAGATGATCTCTAAGAACAAACCAATGATGTTTAACTCCCTGTGTGCTGATCCCTTGAAAAGCGCTATACAGTTACTTGTTGAATTAATGACTACATTGTTGTTGGAACAATGACCACTTGCTATACAATGTGTCCCCGACAACACTGAGGATTTTGTGGGTAGATGTCTTCTTCACCTCTCGCCACTTTTCTAGTCTATTTATGGAACACAAATGGAAAAGAAAAAACCTGACCTCCTTTTTCATCCCCCAGGCTTCTCTTTATTAAGCTGAAACTGAAAATACTAAGATACAGAAAGACTTTTTGTTCAGACTGCTCCTCCAGCGCATTTAAATAAAGAGGCCAGATTTCTTTTCATGAAATTTGACTAATTCCTTCATAACAGTATAAAGAGTAACTTTAGGGAAATAGTATATACAACCAGAGGTAATTCAATAACTAATGAGACATTACATAACCACTTAAGTTGTTATTCTTCATTTAAAAGGCATACCTCTGTGTTCTACAATGTTGAATCCCCTTTCATTCTTTCCAAGCGTGTCATTGTACAGTGATTTCTACACAGTCCTCTTTGAGAACCATGCCTTCCACTCATCCTATTCCTGTCACTTGAAAAGAGCCATGCCCACCCACACCAGACTTCATTGAGAATGAGTTAAAGTCGACACAAGGAAATATAGGTCATTACTCTGCCTCCAGGATACCCAGAGCTCCTTCGGCTTGCCCACCCCACTGTGTCTCCCACTTGGGTTTTTGAGATTCCATCCATTGCCCTCCTATGCTCTCCTGGTAACATGGATGACACTCACCCACAGCCGACCTATGGAGTATTCAGAGCTGCCTCTTGCTGCTCACCAGTGTCTGCTGCTCACCAGTATCCTGCTTCAGGCCACAGGTAACCACCCAGGAAGACAGCCTTAAGAAGCTCAGGCCTAGGAGGAAAGGGGGCTGATGGGATGCCATGCTACCTCTTATTCCTAGCTTAATTGGTCCATCATGGGTTCTAAAGGCTTCTTCATCAGCTTTTCATTAAGCCTTTGCCTCATAACAGTCTGCACAGTGTTCCTCCCCTATTCTAATATTTACCTACTGTGGAAATATACTTTCCCCATACAAAGTAGAAGGTAGGATGTGGATGCCCCCAGTGCCCATTCTCCTTTTAGCCCATTGGCACACAGGTGCCTTCCTTTAAAATCGCTGCTCCAACAGAGGTTCTGCCATCTGACTGAGCCTTGCCTTGTTGTCAATCAACATTGTCCTTCCAAATTACCACCCACTTCCTCAAATTCATTAAAGGTACTGAATACCTCAATCAATAGACAGATATAATTGTGGCAAAGGGTGTAGCTCAACTGGAGAACATATACCTACTAGTCACAAAGCTCTGAACTCCATCCCTAACACTACCACTCCTCCAAATCCTCTTTACCCCAGACCACTTCTGTTAAATTTATAATTCAAACAGTGTCTGAATCAACTCTTTCATTCCAATTGACCTGTCAACCTTTACCACTCTCCATCTTCTTCAATTCTTTCCGACCTCCGATTCATGGGCCCACCCACTTCTGTACCCTTGTCTACTGGTTTCTCCCTCTCTGTACTCAGACTCACTGGGCCACACTTCAGACTTCCTCTCCAGAATTCCAGGGTACTTTCTGCTCTGGCTTTCCCATCACATGCCCAGTGAAACCCTGGGTGAGCCCCGCACACGGTTTCTTAATGCAGAAAATCTCACTCACCAGCTCCCCTCATCTCCTGGTGGCCTCCGAGGGGTGCAAGGCAAGGATCACCCTCTTCTGAGGGGAGCACTGAGTCACCTACCAGCTACCCCTCTTCTCCCACATTTGTCCCTTCCCCATCTCACCTCCTGCTAGAGACCAGTCTTCACTCTTACCCTCTCTCCACCCGATCATTAGGTTATCATCTGCCATGGCTTCAAATAGCATCCGGATCCAGATGCTCATGACTGTCAAATGGTGCATTTAGGATTCCACAACTGCCTACCTGAAATTTTGACCTGAATATCTAATGATTTTCACTGGGTTTGTTTTTTTCTTTCCTTTTTCTTTTTAATTCCTAACAAGGTGACTCCAATCTTGATTGCAAAAGAACCACCTGCAGGTGGCATTTAGAAGAGGAGGAGGGGAAGG